>RJWM01000874.1:0-121041 GCA_004363535.1 Dasyprocta punctata | reverse complement strand
GATGACAACAATTCTTAAGTGGGACATAACACTAAGATTCTCAAAAATTTTTGAAATAATGATCAATATAATCAAGTATAGAAAAGTATTTTGCATTCAGTTTGATAATCCATCAGCTTTTCAAATAACATATGTTTTCATTGTTTTTATATTATAAGCTAATAGCACCTATCAGTTTTCCTTCCTCCAAATTGCATGTAAATGACATGTACATGTAAACAATTGAGTAGTGGTGCTGCCATTAGTTGAGTATACCAGCGGTCTGAAGACTTTCACTTGCAACTATCTGTAACAATGATTCTTAACTAGTAATGTAAATTAAAAATACTATAGCTGAAGAGCTTTTTTATAAAAAATATACGCAGCAGGTTTTCTTATTCCCCTCCCGCTAACCTCCAATTTGGAAGAAAGCTGAGATTCATTATGCTTTTTTTTTTTAATCATTTTGAGGGTTTTCAAGGTCTGCACAGAGAAAAATCACATGTATATCGTCTACATCTAATATGTACTTGTATATATATATATATATATATATATATATATATATGCATCTTATCTTCTAACTGGAAGTTAAATGTTTCTGTGGTCATATCATAATCTCTGTGTTTTCTGGAACCCTTTGTTATGCACATGAGAGTGCTAACTAATATATCTTGTTTATATTACAAGAAAAGCTGTAAGCATAAAGAAAGGAAAACTCTATATTTCAGACATAGAAGGCCAAAATGAAGACTCTACTAGGTAATGAGGATGGTGATGAGGTAGAGAAAGAAGGCACTCTCAAAGCATAGTGGAAATTAAGTAGGGATTGAGTCTTTTCTTACTAAGAAATTATTAGTATTTGTGCTGATTTTCTGTGCCCATGATAGCAACTAAACAGAAACTTCGAACAACAGAAAATTTTTCTCTGGCATTTTAGGGGGCTGGAAGTATGAAATCAAAGGTTATACTACACCTTAAGGTTCTAAAGGAGAATTGATGCCCCTTCCAGTATCCGGTGTGTGTCAGCATTGCTGAACTGTGGCTGCACCACTCTGATTTCTGTCTCTATGCTCAACATTTCATCCATATCTTCTCTAATTCTTCTTTCTCTTCTGTTGGGCTCACTTTTTCTTGGTCTTTTTTTTTTTATAAAATCACTTCATTAAATTTAAGACCACTCAGAAAATTGAGGGTGATTTTCTCACCTCAAGACCCTTACTTACATTAGCCAAACCCCTCACCCAATAAGGTAACATTTATAGATTCTGGGGATTAGGATATAGACTTACGTTTGAGGAGCAAGGCACTTGATATAGCTTAGATCTACAATGTCCACCAAAAGTTTCACATGTGTGGAAAGTGATTGGATCATGGGGCACTGTACTCCTCAGTGGATTTCTCCATTGATGAGTTCAGTGACTGAATGTGCTGTCAGGAGTCATGGCCTGCATGCATCTGGGTCACTGGAGGTACAATCTGGAAGGCTGTGCTCTTGTCCCTTGCTTCTCCCTTTTCTCTCTGCTCCCTGGCTGCCATGAGATGAGCACCATGCGAACTTCTGCCAGATCCTTCCATCATGCCCTTTCTGCCTTTAAGTCAGCCAGTTATAGACTGAGTTCTCTAAAACACACAAGCCGATATGAAACTCTTTTTCTTTAAGTTATAAGAGTCAGGTATTTTATGCAAAAGTGACTAGTACAGCACCATTTAAACTGCTACGGTACTTTCATGTGTTCTACTACATTCACAAAAATCGTTAGAGTAAAAGTCCATACGATGAGCAAATAGTGAAATATCAATAAAGATTCTCGTTGAATAATTATCAGTATCTGTCCCACTGAATATGCATCTGTGTATTTGCACAGGCATACATATGTGCTATGTTTTGTACTCTTTTTTTTTTTCTTCACATGAAGGGCACTTTTTGCAAGTCTCCCTTAATACTGTTTTCTAAAAGGAAAAGACATTATCAGAAGCTGTCCATAGCAAGAAAGTTTTTAAAAGCCTCTCCTTGAACCAAAAGGAAGCATCCCTCTAACTCCAAGAAGAAAAACCAAGACCATCTTGGTAGTTCAGAAAGGTTGCAAAAATTTAGATCTTATGTCTTGACAGGTAAATTTGGAAATATTCAGTTGTTCTCACATTTCTGCAATAGAAAAATACTTCCGTCATAAGCATATCAGTCATTATAGCTATTAATGGAAAATGGTATCTTGTTCTCAATCAAAATATTCACACATATAAAATTGGGAAGAAACTATGATAGATAATGATAGACAAATCTTAGCATCTAGCCATAATAATTGTAGGAACAAATTTTAAAACTATAGAGATACTTTCCTATATTATTTATACTTGCATGTTTTATGATTAATTACCAAATTTATGATCTTAAAAGTTTTCAAAAGGAGCTGAGTATGTATCTTGGTGGCATAGCACTTGCTTAGCATATACAAGATCCTGGATTTTACCCCCAGCACGGAAAAAACATTTTTGAGGTAAAAGTGAATCATTCATTTTCTCAAGTACATGTTGAATCTTGCCATTTATCCTGTATACTCTTAGGAACATGATAAGTAAATATGAAATTGAATGTACTGTGTCAGTTTGGGGAAATAAGTTTCAAAAGCAAGGTCAAGCAAGATGTTAGGGTGAAATTGTTATGTGATCTATACCATAATTAAAAATGAAGATTTAGGCAGGCATAAGTATAGAAAGGCAGTGCCGAAAGGTCAGAGAAATAGAAGAGGCACAAAGATGTCGAAACCTTTGTTGGCTTTGGGAATGCAGCAGTATCACAGCTGAATGAAGCAGAAGTTCAGCCAACTGAACTGATGAAAAAAATTAGTGCCAGGAAAATCAGCGAAGCCAGATTATTCACTTAAGTACATTTTTGTCTATATGAAGGCTTATTGTTTTTAAATGAAGAAAGAAAGACAGCTCAATTAATAAAATCATCATCTCATAGTCTCATAGTAGTAGAGTTAGTTAAAGAGCAAGAGATCAGAAAACCAATTGGGAAGCTAATTTTCTAGGTGAGAAATATTAGATCAGGACTTGTAAAAGGTCAGATTTGATAGGGGTCAGGTTTCAAAGACAATCAGAAGCACAATTCTTATTAATGTATAGATGAGTAGGAAGTAAATTCTACAGACAGGAATCAAGAAAGGTAGGTTTAAATTGTGGCTGGCCAATAATAATAAGAATGTCAAAAAAGAGGTCAGGATTTAGGAGAAATACATTGACTCAAACTGTGGTGACTTGGCTTTCATAGATTTTGACAAGGCTGTCTCACAATTGGAAGTATGGACATAGTTTGGGTAAAGTGTTACAACTAATGTAGAGTTTCAGAGATCCTCTGCAAGAAATAATATAGAAAGTAAGATACCAATGAGTGTGAGAGATGTCATTTTTCTCATTCTACTTCAAATTATTACTGAATAATTAAGTATACTGATTACTGAATATCTTGTTTTCCTCCTGAGAACAAAAGATATGTCTTACTACTTAATAGCCAATTGATAGATTGTCTTCAATAAATACTTGTTGAATGACTGACATTTCAGTTGCAATGTTGTTCAGATTATCTTGTTTTTCAAATTTAGTGGATTTTAGCTGGGCGTGGTGACACACCTCTGCACTCCCAGCATTTGGGAGCCCGAGGTAGGAGGATCACTGCAAGTCTGAGGCCAGACTGGGCTACACAGTGAGTTTAGGGCTAGCCTGAACTGCATAGATAACTCCATATCAAAGACAAAAAGTAAAAAAAAAAAATTTTAATGGATTTTGTATTTACTATGTCCTCAAAAAATGCTTTAGTTTTACTAGAATAATACATCATATCATTGCCTGCAATCTTTGAAGTTTTCAAATATTTTATACTTTTATTCTATTCAATAAAACATAATGACTGAAAACTACTGATTATTTTCATTAATGGATTTTATGCATTTAAACTCATTCATTCACAAACATATTTTATCAGATTAATGTACTAATAATGACATGATGAATCATGCTTTTTTCTGATTTTGTTTCATTTTCTTTTTCTTCTGTTCAGGGGAAGGTAGTATATATACATGTTATTAAAATATTTTGTGACTTTGAATAGCATAGATAAAAATTTAATTGACACTCGGAATGCAAATAGAAGAAAAATTAGTCGATTCAATACTTTTTAACAATTTTTTAAAAAAATATAGAGGCAGACACATATTTGATATTTACCTGGAAGCATTTTCGTTTGCATTTAAATTCCTATAACCTGCTTGTCAATTTTAAGTTTCGTATTGTTTCCTTCTTCCTTTGTCTGTCTTTCCACGGTGTATTGACTCTTCAGTGTTTGAGGAACTTCTATTTTCCAGCTCATTTACGTGCATTTCATCCTGCTGTGTTGGTCATCAGCAAGTCACAAAAATGGTACTCAAATGGGCACATAATACAATGTGATTTGCAACAAAGGGGGATTCCACTTGCCAGCAGATATGGGAATTTTATGTTGGATTGCTCAATGTATTTAGAAAGTAAAGTGTTTTGCGATTTTTCTTCATAAGAATAAAGAGAGGGCTCAGTATTACTGTTTTAAAACATTTAATTTTAGCAATCAGTTGAATTATTTAAAAACAAAGGAACAGATATTTGGTTCATCACACAATTTCCAAATGATTTTGAATGCCAAATGAATATACCATATTCAAAACAAAGAAAATGGCATCTTTTATCAATGTAATATATAATTTCTTAAAAGGATAGTTTAAATCTAAAACTTTGAAGGTTTCTTAGAGAAAACTCCAGATATTTGAACAGAATCCCTTAAATTTTAAATTTGTTTAAAAAGGCCACAATATTTTCCCTCCCCAGCTTTCCCTGTCAAATTTTATATCTGAAAGCATTTGAGACATAGCACAAGTGTTACTGATCATACCTCTAGGAAAATCTTTAATTATAATACTTTTTGTTTTCTCCACATTAAAAGAAAATGTTTGACAGTTAAAATGAATTCAAACATACAAATGCATTTCCTCTTTTCCAGAAGCGAAGTGTCTTCATTGTTCTATGCTTTGTATTTCATTAGCAATGCAAGCCACACAAAAAATTTATTTCATCAGAGTTGCATATGTATATAATTTGAAGTCATGTTGTGAAAGCTGTCTTATATATAATGTTTCCCTTTTACCCCCAGTCACAACATTACCCTACTTTCTAGGGGCAACCAGCAGCAAATCTTATAGCCGACATTTGAGATCTTCTTTCATGTTTCTAAATAACATGTTTAAAGGATAAACTTGAGATATTTATAGATAAATGAATGCAACTTGAGACTATACTCATAAGTGAAATAAATCAGATTCACATGTGTAAACATCGCTTTGTCTCCTTAGTTTGAGAAACTCAAAGAGTAAATAAGCTCTAAAATGTACAATAGGTATTGTGAAATTGGAAGAAGTTGTTCAAAAGGAATAAAGAACTAGGATGAGTGAAAGGTGAAAGGACAGTAGAGAAAAGGGAAAAATGAGAGTCAATTATACTATTAAAAAGGAAGATTTGTGCTAACATCGATTGGAGAAATTTTTATACTCATACTCTGAGCAACTACTTAAAGATAACAACATGTAATGTATTAAGTATGGTTATTATCCTATTATTTTATTATGAAATTTTGTTTCCATCTGTTTTCCATAAAATGAAATTAAAATAAACAAAATTAAAGCTGTGTATTTTATATATATATATATATATATATATATATATATATGTATATATGGTTGAGACAGCTTCCAACATAGGTACCACATGTCCTAGTGAAAACATCAGTATCTGAAAACCTTGAAGAACTAGTTTTTTCTTCTAATACTGACTCCAAAACAATAGCAATCCTTGTTCTAATTCATAGGGATGTGTGGATAAAAATGAAGTCTGATTATGGAAGTGCTCTGTAAAATTCTGAGCAAATGCTGGCTTTTGCTAATTTATTCCACGGGATATGTGTTGTCTGTTTGTATTTGCCTCATTCATCTTAATTTTCACGCAGTGGCCCTATCCCCAGCACCCACTTATCCCAGACACACACACACACACACACACACACACACACACACAAATAAAAAGATAAGTAACATGTTTGTAGTATGAATCCATTTCCTATTTTTAGCTGAAATTTGTTTTTGACATAGTAACCTTAAAATTTATTTAATTTAAAATTAATCGTTAATTTTAACCTTGACTTCCAATTATTGTAGTTAAAGGCATAGTTATCTTTCAGGTTCTCCCCTTTACTACACAATTGTGCATTTCCTGCATTCTCATTATCCTACATAGGAACTTTGACTCTGTTATATCTACCAGGTACTTACAACTGTGGAAACACTAAGTAAAGCTGAGCTGCTAAAAGAACTTTCCATCTCTTTCTCTTCTTTATTTGCTTTTGGGGATACTTCCTAAACTTCACCTTTCAATCTTCCTATAATGTTTTTCTTTTCTTTTTCTGATATGTATTTTTATCATTAAGGGGTTTCGTATTTTTCTGTGTATATCTTTTTCTATAGCAGCTTGTTCTTGTCACAGGGACATAATAGTATCTCTTTTCTCTATAAACACATTAAAATTAGTTCTTTTGTTTTGTTTTGGAAAATTGTTTTTCTCTATATGTACTGTTGGTTTTCTCTAAGCTCCTATTGTCAATTTGGTTGCATGTAAAAGTCTCTCTCAAGTTCGAGGCTTCTTTCATTTTTGATGGGCTTTGGTAGTCTGGCCATCATTATGTGCAGAAGAGGAAAAGGATGCTTGACAGCTCTTCCTAGCTTGTTGATCATACGCTTCCTGGTTGATTGTCTGGCTAGTTGTGAAATTCTCAGTGTCAAAATATTTCAAGTATTTTCCATTGCACTTGTTAGATTCACAAAAGAGAGACCTCTAGTATTCTTCTAGACTGAATCTGAGAGATGCGCAAGAAAGGACTCCACATGTGGCATAAGTATTCTTTCAGCTTTGCTTGGTATGCTGCAGAGCACATACTTCTGCTCACGCTCTAAAGGAAATAAATTTACAGTGTCAACCATGACAGAAAAAGGAATAAATGCCTCTGATTCTTAAACAGATGTTTGATTCTGCTTGTTTCCACTACACTTTCACTCCTCTTTCCATAGCTATATGCTGTTATCAATTAATGAGCCTTTGAAGAGCTTTAAACTGGTAATTAAGTTGATCTTTGCTTCAACCTTTGTTGGAGAAGAGTTAACCTTTTTTTAGAGCAAATGAGTTAGTATTTGTGTATTAACTTTCCAGCTTCTAAAATTCTATTGCTATGATTTTCTACCCTATTTTCTTTGCCATGATGGTTTTATGCTAAATTTAAAATCCTTTCATTTATATTCCCACTTGTTTCTAAGAGGGAAAAAAAACCCTTCCATACTTTCAGGGTTATCCTCCATTCTTATATGATACTCAACGTTAGTCATTAAGAAATTGGTTCCTAAAAACCTGGCATGGTGGTGCATGCTGTTTATACCAGCACTCAGGAGGCTCAGGCAGGAGATTCCTTGTGAGTTCAAGATCAGCCTGGGCTACAAAAATGAGTTCAAGGCCAGCCTGAACTGCACAGTGAGATCCTATGTCAAAAAATAGGCCTGGAGATTTAGCTCAGTGGCCTAAGCACCTGCCTGGCAGGTTTGAGGTTGTGAGTTCAAATCCCGGTACAAAAAAGAAAAAAAGAAAGAAATTGGTTCCTGGCCTGGGATGTAGCTCAGTGATGCAGCTTCTGTCTGGCAAGCACGAGACTCTGAGTTTGATTCTTGGTACAAAAAAAAAAAAAAAAGAGTTGGCTCCTGACATTTTATAAGATGATGGCATAAAAGTAAATTGTGAACGTCTTAATAGAGAGTTTATTATCTTGAGCAATACTTGTAATACTCTATTAGCTAACTTGACACATTCGTAAATTAAAGTGGACCATGTGATGCTTGCTACTGTTGATGCACTATGAACAATATGAGAGGCTGTCATTTTTAATTAGTCCATGGATAATTTTTGTCATGTACCTACGTCCTTTCACTGGTCACTTTTTAACATTCATAACATGGAAGAACTGAAATAACAGGTTGTCTTTTTTCCTAATATGGTGGAGAAAGTCAACCATGCTTCGTGGATAGGAATTGTTTATAAAGTACCTTTATTTGACTTAGCACTCTCATATCTTTCTACATTATCTATTTAATATGAGACAAAGCTTATTAGAGTCATATGAGGTATGATAAGCATTTGTATTAATTCTTTTCTTTTGGGGAGTCTAATTTTTGTAGATCTTTATGTATTCTAGATGATAGTCCTTTATCAAAGGAATAGTTGGATTTTTTTTCCAATTTGTAGGTTGTCTCTTCACTCTGTTGATTCTTTTGCTTTGCAGAGCTTTTTTAGTTTGACATGGTTGGTCCCATGTATTGATTCTCAGTATTACTTTTTGTACCATTGGATTTCTTTTCAAAAAGTTCTTGCTTATGCCTGTATCTTCAAGAGTTGTACCTGTTTCATCTCCTGTCCCATTAACTGTTCCTGTTTTAACAATTAGATCTTTGATCCAATTTTGATTTTCATTTAATACATGCTGAGAAACTCTTTATCTATATCTATAACTACAACTTTATGTCTATCTAAATAATCAATCTATATCTGTCTATATGATAGATACATCAAACTATATGATAGATATACGTATACAGATATATAGATACATAGGCAGATATAGGTACAAATAAGGAGCAAACTAGAAGATAGATAAATAGCAAACAGGGAAAAAAAGGAAATAGCTAAAAGTTCAAGAAATCCCCCAAATTACATATCCCATTGTTTAAAAAATTCTTTAATATATAGATTAACTTGTTTTGCATATACTGCTAGATTCTCTCCATTGAAAATAAAGCTTTGTGCTAATATTTGTTTCTTCTTTGTAAGAGAATCACTTTTGTCTATGTCACATACATTGAATAGCTACTTTGAAGACAACGAAACACAGTGTACTATTGTTATTCTTTTATTGTGAAATTTGTTTTTTTATTTAAAAAGATTTGATAAGCAGTGCTAGTCTTATCTAAAATTAATCATGTGAAGCGATTTAACCCATTTCAGGAAAACCCCTATGCTATATATAATAAACAACTTTTTTAAGCAAACATTTTACACATACTATTAACAATAGAATCAAAACACAATTTGTTTCATCATTTCATTGGTACCAAGGCATTTCTACACATTTGGAACTAGTGTCCCTAGAACTACCTATAAATAGATTTTACTGAGATGTGCCTTTTCTCAATCATCATATCCTGTAGAACAAGAGACCTTTCTCTTCTTCAAGTTCTCATTCATTTATAAAGATTTAATTTTAGCTTGCAAATTCAATTTTATCTTTTATGGATAGAGCAATAGATGTCCTAGTTTTGACCTAGTTTTCACATTTATAAGGGGTCCTTTGTGCATGTGAGATGCATCAGATATGAATCATGGTCTTCCATCCTGGAAAAGTGATATCATATATATGATGCTGTCTTGTTCCATTTAGCATGCAATAATAAAGTGCCTTAAACTGATTACCCATCCATTTTACTGTTGAAAACAGCATTAATTTATTTCTCACAGTTCTAGAGGTTGGGAATAACTAAGTCAAAGTACAGGTGTGTTAGGTGTATGGTGAAAATCTATTTTCTGGTACACAGACAGAGCCCTTTCATTATGTCCTCACATGGTGGAAAGAGTAAGAACTTTCTCTCAGGCCTCTTTTATAAAGACACTAATCTCATTCATGAGGGCTCTTCCCTATGATCCAACCAATTCTCAAAGGTTCTACCTCCTAATACTATAATCTTTGTGGTTAGAATTTCAGTACATAAATTTTGAAAGCTAGGACTTTAAGACTATAAAAAATAAAATTGGGTAAAAGTCTTTAAAGTGTGTCATGAATAGAGATCTTTAGGGATACCATAGATGGGATGGTCATATCTACTCAGAGAGACTGAACAGGGCCTCTTTAGGGAGTTCTGGCTTTGAGAACCAAGCTATGAATATAATTTCTCCAGGTGGAAGGCTGCACACTGGACCAAAAACAGCTTTGGAACAAGCTTACGAGCAGTGATAAATCTGAGTAACTATAAAAAATAAATGCCCTGGAATAAAATTAATGAAAATTCACCTTTAGGTCTAACTATAACAATAACTAATTTTGACTGAATAGTACTTACGTGCCAAGAACCATACTAAGACCTTGTTGTGATTTATATTGAAAATTTTCGCCAAAGGCCCTATGTGCTGGGAGGCAGGGCTTTTGGAAGATGATTAGATTATGAGGGCACTGTAGCTGACTTGCTTTTAGGAGTTGGGGCCTGGTCAAGGAAGGAAGATCACTGGGGTTGTGACCAGTAGGGAATATATCCCTCTCTGACACCTCCCTTGACTCTCTTTTTCCTAGTTGCCATGATATGAACAGCTTTCTCCTGCTTTCCTCTTGTGCCATGCTCTTTCTTTCTTAGTACCAGCCAATCAGGGACTATGACCATAAAATTAAATAGCATTTAAAACTTTTCTTCTTTCAGTTGTGGGTACCCAGTACTGTGTCTCAGTGATGAGACAATGACTAAGATTTTGCTACCAGAGAAATGGAGTCACTTCTGTGATCTTATGCTTAATCGTGTGGTTTAAGAGAGAGAGAAGTAAAGAAGGAGGGTGTGTCGGGGGGTGGGGAGAGAAATCCTATGGTTTTTTTTTTTTTTTTTCGAGGAGACTAAATCTATCATGTGATTTTTGTTCTTGAGTCCTAATCACTGGAGATTAAGGTTTCAGCATGTGAATTCTACAAGTGCGCAAATATTAAATACATGACAATAGGGTACCTAAAGAAAATTCACACAGGAAATGTGGTTAGTGACGGTGGTAGATACACTTACATTTTAACTCCTCTTATTGTTAAATCGTAATCGCTCTTTATATCATCAGAGAAAACTTCATAATAGATGGCAATATTTATTTTTCATAAAAATTTATTTTGGTAAATTTAAGTACCTACTTTTCACTTCAGTAAGTTACAAGAAGTTATTCCCTATCGATCAGAAAATTTAAAGCCAAGTGAGAGCTTCTTGGTAAAAGGTTTCTCAATCTCGGCACTACTTACATTTTTGGCTAAATGAGTCTTTGCTGTAAGGAGGCTGCATAATGTAAGATGTTTAGCAGTGTGCTTGACCTCTACCAGCTAGTTGCCAGTATTACTTTCTTGGTTGTGTCAACCAAAAATATCCCCAGACATTGCCAAAAGTCCCCTGTAGGGGAAAAATGATTCCACCACCCATTTGAGAAGCCTAATTCAATCTTTTCACTTTTGTACAAGAAGAGAACTGAAATGCTGTGACGAAGGTCATACAGCTCAACAGGAGCAGAATTTTGATTAGATTTCAGGTCTCCTGATCCCACATCCATATTTCACATGCAACAAATTGCCTATGGCAGTGTCTTCCATCTAGAGCAATACTCCGAAACATATGGTTTCAAAAGTGCACATATATTGTCCCTAACAGTTCAGTAAGATAGATCAGATAGGCAGTATAAATCCAATTTTACCAGTGAAAATGCATAAAAAGAAAGACTACGATTTGTCCAATGTGGTCTAATTAGGAGGAGAGAGTGTCAAATCACAAGAATACTTGGAGTATCTCTAATGTTGTCTCAAAATCAGTGGTTACCCCAGTTGGTTGGTGTTGGTTTCTTTGAAGAACAATCAACAGAAAAATATTTGGGAAATATCTCTGCATCATGGTTTTCACAGTGTTCTGCTCCTTTATCTTTTGCAGGCATAATAATTTAAACAGCTCATTTTAATTGATAGAGGGAAGTAAGTCATAATATCGTGCTGTTTACTTACTTGTGCCTAGTTATAATTTTCTTATACCTGAATTGTTAGAGAATACCCACAAAAATACTATTGAAAACTAGGTGATTTTCACTATGTATGCCTCAATTATAGAGACCTAACTAATGATAATTATTAAAGACTTAAAAAAGGTATGAATGAAGGCGTAGTTCAAAGCCTTTGCTGCCTTGAGTTTTGTTATGGGTCTCTGTCATGTAGTGACATGAAATAAGAATATTTGACTACCTGAGTCTTTCCATTTAACGAAGCATTTCCAATGAAAAGAGGTTTTTATGAAAACAAGTTAGGTGACCTTGGCCAAGCACCTAACAGGTCCCAATGATAAAATATCAACACTTTCTGAGTAGCAAAGAGTACTCAGTTCCGAGCAATTCTCCCATGTATCACATTGGGAGATTGATTGTTTTAAAAATAAACTCAATCTGAGAGTGGAAATTATCTTCAGTCTGTGTGGTGGCTTACATTAAACTGTAAGAATAATTAAACGAAAAAGAGAAAGGTTATACATTTTGATATTCATGTTTTAATTTTTTTAAAGTACCCTCAGGCTAACAGAGAACTTGGCCATTGTTTATAATTTAGTTTATTTTATAGGAAAAATGTGTATGTATGAGTGTGTGAGTGTGCGAGTGTGTGTGTGTGTGTGTGCTCATGCATGCACACGTGGTTTATTACTTTAAAACTGGTCTAATCCAATGAAATTAGTATGTATCAATATTTGGAATAAGTTTAGAACAGTTCTATGTATAATCTAGATAGCTAAATAAAGGGATTTTCAAGTGCTCTGTGAAATTACCAATTCTGGAACAAGTGCAATAGGACGCTCATTTGACCCATTACGTCTAATGAATCACCAAGTTCTATCGACAATAATTCCTAAATATATTCTAAACCATCTCACTGCTCTCCTTCACAGCCGACATGAGCACATTAGCCATTGTCAGCATCTCATTAGGAGACCTGAAGTTGCTTTTTAATTGTTCTTCCACATCTACCCTTCTAATTAATTTGGCTCAGAGCAAGTGCAATGACCTTTCTGAAATGCAATATGGACCAAGGCATTATCTTTCTTAAATCCTTCCATGGCTTTCTGTTGCACTTGGAATACAATTCCAAATTCTTAATGTAATGTAAGATCTGGCATAATCTTGCTCCCCCAATCTCTACTTTAGTTTCTTTTCTGCACCCTCACTAGTCTTCATGTGTATGTTATCATGAATCAAGGTACTCAAGAATACAGGCTTCGCACATGCTCTTTCCTGTTTCTGGAATATTTGTTTTGATTATTTACTGATTTAGTTCCCTGTTCCTTTTCATTGGAACTACAATCTCATGTGGGTCTAGATTATTTATTTAAAATCTGTCTTCCTCAGGAGACCCTAAGCTCTGAGGTTCAGGATGTTTTGTCCATAGTGTATTCATAGTGACTAGCTCTGTGCCAATAAAGGAACGAAGGGAGAGAGGGAGGCAGAAAGGAAGAAGAAAGCAAAGAAAAGCTAGGAATTCTTGCCTTTAGGATTCTAATTCTGAATTTACTTCTTTTTCTTTTATGCCAAGAATCGAACTCAGGACCTTGCACTTGCAAGGCAAGAGCTGTAACCCTGAGCTATATCCCTAGCCCCCTAAACTCATTTCTTTAATGTGTGTTACTTTTCCATACAGACTGCAGCCCTAGATCCAAAAGAACATTTTGAACTTGGTAACTGAAAATGATATTTTACAATAAGCCAGCAGTTTCAAGTTTGGAATGTAAAGGCTGATACTATGTGTACATACAGAAACATAAGATTTATGCATCTCATTATTTCATTTAAAATTTTACTACATCTTTTGGAATAGGTAATGCTTCTGCATTAAACATAATTCAAAAAGTATAGAAGGATACACAATGAAAAGTTTATGTCCCAAACCCAGCTACGTGGTCATTTTCTCCAAAGACCATTAGGATTTCCAACTACCTGTCAAAATTTGGTTTAAACATAGTGATTTCTGAAGTTGTTTCTCAGGTTTTTTTCCTTTCATTTTTCTTTGTTATTTTCAGCCTTGATTTTAGTCAGCATTTAAATAGCTGCTATAATAATGACTCATACTTACACCATATGATTGTAATGTGTGGACATAGTATCTCCCTGAATACTGGATTCTATTCTACCATTATTTTATTTCCAAATATTTCTCTTTCTTAACAAAATAGTCATTTATCAAACAGCCATGCTTTTGCAGTCAAATGTGGAGATACTTGTTAGATTGCAAGACTGTTATGATTGCCCAAATTATTTGCAAAAGAGTTTTCAAGTTTTATTTATTTATTTTATTTTATTTTATTTTATTTTATTTTTTATTTAAGAGAAAATGGACACAGAAGAGAGAAACAAAAAGCAAAAAAGACAAACGACACCAAATCTGTTATGATAACATTAGAGGTTTACACAATGAGATAGTTGAAATTTGACAGTAGTTGCAATATTGCATATCGTTACCTTCAAAGGGGTTGTTCAGATTAACAGATATAGACATGTAAAATTGATCTAATCATGAGTATTAACTGTTCTTTTTCAATAGATAATGTATTTAGTAATATAGTCATTTTAACTGTCCTAGGTATACCTATTTACAAATTTATGTGTTTTTCCATTTCCCTTCCTTCCTTCCTCCTTTCCCCTTAGAGTATCTCTTGTTGTCATTAAAATAACTGCCCATATCATCAGGCCTGATATAAGCAAACAAAATAGTTCAGAATAAAGCCAATAAAGAATCAAAGAATGGTCACAGAGAAGAGAGACAAAAAACTAAAGGGACCAAAAACAACAACAACATATCCGATATTGTAACATTATAGGTTTACAAACTGAGATGATTGGAATTTTACAGTGATTGTAATATTGTATATCGTTACCTTCAAGGGGGTTGCTCAGATTGACAGATATAGACATGTAAAATTGATTTAATCATATGAGTATCAACTGTTCTCTCTCACCATTTAATGCATTTAGTAGTATAGTCTTTTTAACCATCCTATGTATACCCTCATATAACTATGTCTTTTTCCTTTTCCCTTCCTTCCTTCCTCCTATCCCCTTGTAATACCTGTTATAGTTTTAGCCTTTATTGATATTCAACCACCTTGTTTTGAAACCTGGTATTGCTTTCATTGTTCTGTTTTGAGGGATTTTAATCTATTTTGGTTTGTTTGATTGCATTTTAACAGATGATATAGGCAACTGCCTAGAAGATAACATGAGGCATTATAGAAATCAGCGTTGCATTACTATGTATTGCCTCCATTGTTTTATTTGCTATTGGTTTTATTCAGTACTATTTTGTTCAATTATATTAGGCCCGATGGTAAGGGCAATTATTTACAAGCTTTTATTTTAAAGACTCTTCTTTTCAAAACCTTAGCCAGAAATGGCAAAGTTTCTTAGTGTATAAATCTTGTCAGAGCAAATTAGGTCTTAACTTTCTGTTCCCTGTAAAAAGCAACTAACTTTCTAATCAAGACTTCTTTTCTTGATGGTTTGATTGGTCTGACCTTTTCAAGTAGACTAAATGTTATTGATTTTTAAAATAGCTTTCAACACATTTCTTGTGATTGGCTATATCTAGTCTGGCCTAAAAGAAAAGGATAACTTCACTCAAAAGTTCATAAAAGGTGAATACTGGCAGTCACTCTTTTTCTTCAGAAATTGATTTAAAAAAAAAAAAGAAATACGTTGGAACAACTGGTTACATTATTTCTTTCTGGCATAGAAGCAAGAAGTTCCTCGTCCCTGTTCGGTATTTCTCTGTGCAGTCTTGCGTTACCCAGTTGGCCACTGGGTGCCTCTGTTTTCTCTTTTTAAAAGGACAGTTATGGACTAGATTATTTTGAAGAAACTCTCACTTTAATATTCTATTGAGTGGAAAAGAAGATTATCCAAATAAAGCAAAAACAATGAATGTAAGGGTAACAACTGCTTTTCTTTTTTGTCATTATTTATGATATACAATACATGTCACATAATTTATATTTATATATCACTGGAGTCTATTAGAAATTACAGTATCACATTGCATCAAACAAAATCTTGTCATGAATGTAGAAATGGGAGAATTTTTTTTGCGAAAAGGTCTTACTCTGTAATTCAGGCTGGCCTTGAATTCACTGTGTAGTCTGGCTTGGCTTCAAATTCATGGCGATCTTCCTGCTTCAGCCTCCTGAGTGCTGGGATTACAGGCCTAACCCACCACCACCATCTGTCTGATGAACTAAATATATATTTAATGTTGGCTTTCATTTATTTTTAAAAATTGGTTCAAATTATACATTTAATTTTTAAGCTAAAAGTTTCTTATATTAAAACCTATTTACTTCGCTTACATTTTGTGATGCTGAATAGTCTTGCTTGATATTATGAATCTCTTGTTTTTCCTTTCTCATTATATAATCAAATATTATGGAACATAGAGGTATCTTGAAAACTCACAATCTTAAAAAATATTTAAAATTATTTAGCTATCATTTCACTGACGCTTTCCACACATTTTATTAAATTTTATGTTTCATATCTCATCAAGCTTATAATATTACAGCTTTGCAAAATTTTGTACTGATAGAAAAATGATATAATTTTATACGATATATTTGTAAAGGAAAATATATTAACAGTATTCCTTTTTGTGCTTACATAAAATTACCTTTTAAAAAGTGTTCACTTAAATATGTCAAAGAAAATCAATTCGTAGATTCCTGTCAGACACTGTACTTTATTACAAAAATAGATGAGCTTGTAACAAGATGGAAATGTTTATGATTTTCCATAGATATTAAATTCATCTATAGAGAATAATTGCATTTGAATATAGTCAAGAACACTTTTTGGAGTATACTAAATAAAAAACTTTCAGAATTTTTAATTATAAAAATATCAAAAAGGATAAACTTGCCTTTTTAATTTCATTTCACTCCTTTTCCTCACCCTCCCTTCTCCCCTCTTTCCATCTCTTTGTTCTTTTCCCTTATGTTAAATATCTATCTGGCCATTTTCTGTTATCTTTTACTTTTCACTTTATTTATAGTTTGAATATTTCATGTAAGAGAAACCATGTGATATTTAAATTTGTGTGACCGATTTATTTCACTTAACATTATGGTGTATCCATATTTTTACAAATGATTCAAGTTAACCCTTCTTTATGGCAGAATAATTTTCTACCACGTATAAATAACGCATTTTTTATCCTTTCATGGATCATTATATATTACAAACATGTTATATATATATATATATATATATATATATATATATATATATATGAGTGAAAGTGTCCAAGAGTTTCAGGGAGAGGGAAGGAGAAGAAAGTTAAGGGGTGAAAAATATATGTTCCAACTTCCCAAGATGAATGTGATCAATATTTATTACAAACATGTGCAAATAAAAATATTTAAAAATAAATAAAAATTGAAATTTAATGTTAAAAATTGTTCTAACAAAATATTTAATCCTCGTTGAACTATTTAAACGTAGTATCATTTTTACAGTTCGTACTTGGAAGAAAGTATCTATTCAATAATGTATCTAAGAGGCAGAATGTCAGAGTAATTGAAGCCAGAATATCTGGTTTCAATATGTGGCCTGGTGTCTTAAGAAAACAACTGAATTCCCATGGGGATTCAATTCATCCAATTCGAAAATGTTGGTTACCTTTGTGCCTAGTTAGCGTATAGGATTATGAGAAGATAATTATGCAATGTTCAAGTGAGTATGAAGCTGAATACCCAGGAGAAATCTTTGAAGTGGATGACTCAAAAGAGTTTCCAGGACTGTTGGAGCTTTCATCTGCTTTAAGAATATCAAAAGCTCTGCAGTGGAGAGGCAGAGAGGGACTGGCAAGGTTTGTTTAGAGAAAATTGTTGCAAAGTGTCATCTAGTGAGTGAGCAGGCTACTTTCTCTATCTCAGTCCTAAAGTGTGCAAGTTTCAGTAGGACTGCTCAGAGAGATCAGTGAACAATGTACTGATGTCGCATTCACATCTGCGGAAGTTACAGCATGCATGTCACATTTGGGGAAGGGATAAATGTAGCAACAAAAATACTCCCGTGGAATTGGGATGGGAGAAGAGAAAAGGCATAAAAGAATGTAAGAGTACTTTCCATGGAGCAGGTGTGGGAGACAAGGAATGAAAGCCCATCTGAAGGTATGCTAAGGCTTAGGAAGATGCTTTCTGGATCGATGCTTTCTGGATCGATGCTTGTTCTGACCAGCCAAAGGGGAAATTCCTACCATATTCTGATCTGAGTTCAAGCTGAAGACCAATAACAATCCAATGACATACCCAGCAGTGAAAATTTTATTTTTACACATTTGTCATTCACTACCCAAATAAGAATAATCCTGTCCTTATGTCTGTTTACGCCTCCTTGTCCCTTTGTTCCTAGATGTGACTATGACAAGGAAGGCAGAGAAGCTGGCCATGAAGGTCAACCACTCTAAGGTGAAAAAGGAGACATATCTTACATTTGACAGAAAATTAAAGGAGATTAAGTATTAATTAGTGTGATCGTAGTCTTTACAATGAGATGACACATGTACCTTAAAGTAACTCTAGGACCATACATTTCCTAAGAGCATGGAATAATAGAAACTTCCAAATTTTCATCCACTATTGGGAAACAATTCTTCATTGCTAAAGGAAACAAGAAAGCAGTGCCTTTAAGGTTGAAATATTTATTGTATTCTACTGTGTTTTTTAATAACAGAAGAAAAATTAATCATAAACTGTATATACAAGTACATGAGTAATTGGGGCGGTTCATGGCCTAATATGGTATTAATAAATGGAATACTTACATAATTCCATGCCTGGGCCACCACATAAACTAGAAATGATCTGTTAAAATGAATTAATTTTCAACATAAATTGAATGAGAGGAAGGAAACTGAGAAGTTTTATGACTTAAATAAGTGTACCAACAATAAGACGTGATTCTAATAAATATTAAATTATCAAAATGATTTGATTTTTTTCATGAATTATAATAATAAACTGCAAACTTAATTACTCACAAATTCAGAAATTGCAGAACATTTTTAATATCTATGCATGCATGTGATGCACTGAACACGCATTTTATATCAGAAGGCATTTATTTTTACAAATGGAATTCAAAGTACAGGCTTAATTTTCAAACCAAAGATTTTGTATATTAAAATCTATTTGGTTTTATATACACCTTTTGCATTAAACATTTCCATTACTATTTCCCCTCTATTTTTGAAAAGTTGAAACTTAGAAGACAGAGATTTAGTAAACACTTGAGTGGAAAATATTTATTGATTAATAATATTTAGTACAGATTCTCAAAAATGAAAGATATATTATAATATTAAGTTTTGAATTATTTTGCTTCATTTTAAATAAGACAAAAATAGAATTCATATAATTGCTTATTAATAGAATATTTCCCACTTTCAAGTTTACCGTAGTTTCTTTTAAGGTGTTTTAAGTGTCAAGTCTAGAATTCTAAATCTTGGGAGTCATGAATAAATAATTATTTCCAGAAATAATTCTAAATATCAGACTTTTAAAAATCTCACTATATTCATTTTTATTCTGTCAAATTTTGCCTTTTCTATTTTAATTGTAGTTCCTTTTAAAGTTTCCTATTACATTTTAGTAAAATGTATTTTTTATTCATTAGTATTTGAGAGATATGATATTGATATTATCTGATGGAAAATCTAATAATACTTTGAAAGACACACCAAGATAGAAATTCTATTTTGGAGCTATTAAAATTTCAACCAGATTGAACATTCTGTCATACTTTTCCTTCATGTACCATAACAGAGTTTGGATGTTATTAACTTTTGTATGACAATATTAAATTCTGTTTTACTATATTATCTAACAATAATATCTTCTGTGACCCAACTTATCATAACTAGTAAATGCAATTAAACCTTTTTGCAACTTCACAAAGAAAGCATTCACCTCTTCAGATATGAAAGTGATGGTTCAATTTTAATAAATTTAATGAGGTTGTTCATATTAGAACAAATATTAGAAGACTCAACGTTATGGAGTGATAAAATTGTACAGAAATAATTATGAATATGTATGCTTTACAAAGTATTGCATGTCTATTATTTCATTTGATCAACTTTGTCCTCTGAGCCGCCCTACATGATAGGTAATTTCACAGTCTCATTTTGCAAATGAGAAAAGTAACATTCAGAGTTTCTAAGGAAATTGCTCAAAGCTATGGAGCTAGTGGGTGACAGAGACTCCAGTTTTCAAAAGTTATCCGTAAAATCTCTTCTTTTTACTTTTATGTGCAATTAGAAAACATGGGCTTGAATTTCAGATGTGGTACTTCACATCTATGTGAAATTAGAGTCACATTTATAACTCCCTCTTTAATATGGGCATGAAATAAAATTCCTTTGGATTTATATTGAAGAATAAATATTTAAAATACTTCATAGCCAGAAGGTAGCATTTCCTAAATTGCTTCCCAAAGACAGCTACAAGCACTTCTCCACAAATGTTTTGATAGTTAAAAAGGTGCAATAAATGACAGATTCATGATCCTCTCAGACATTGATAATTTTAGGCTACTGAAGACTCAAGTCTGTTCATTTCCATTAATCATGACATTTCTCAGCATACTTGACCAAAACTCAGCCCTTTCCTTTTTAAGTCACATGTCTTGTTTGGTTTGCTGGCCTGATTTTTCTTGAATGACTGCCACGCTGTACTCTGAAAATAGAAGTTGTGGCATTAAAGTGGGGCTTGTGAATATATGAACATGTGTGTTGTTTAAAGTAGTATACCTCATATATTCTATTCTCTTTTAAATAAACATACAACTAATTCGGAATGGTTTGAGCATATGAAATAATAGTGAAAATAACTATATAGTCTTATGTTGATTTAACAGACGTTAACCTCCTGTTTCACTTTATTTGTATCTTTCTCAAACAAAATATTACAGGTATAGTTTAGACATGTTTTAAAATTTGATAAAATTTGATAAAAATTGCAGCAATTAAATGTAGTTAATGTGTAAAGTGTATATATTTATAAGCCATTCTGTTATTAGTGTGTCTCTTCCTGTGTGTACATCTCAACACCTCAGTTAGCAGTGTTACATGTGAAATGTATAGAAAATCTTGATAGTTAATAGGTGTCAAGAGAGTCGCTTATTATTCTCCTTAATTTTCTGATCTATTCTTCATCTCTGCTGTTAAATGTGAATCTTGGGATCGATTTATCAAGTTATTCAAAGATTCCTATTGAAATCAAATTTTATTATTGAATCCAATGTATATATTAATTTGGAGCACTATCACATTTAAAATTTTGAGTCTTCTCATTCATGAATATTATGTATAATATGTAAAATTTGTAATGATATATTTACAATATATTTCCATTATTTAAGACTGTTTACAACCCTTAATTTAAAAAAAATAAATCTCTTTTTTTCAGTCCATCAGATTCAATTTCCTCATACGCAAATTGGAAATGATTATTTATCTCCCACTAAGGTTTGAGACTATTTTAGGACAAAATGAAATTATACTTATAAAACAATTCAATAAATATTAAGATTTTATTATTTTAAAAATTATTTTTAAATACCAGTAGGAATATATTATATGCTTAATGACACTCCATGATTATTTTGAAATTCTATTTAATTATTCTCTTTCTCTTCTAGTACAAAAGTTAAGACCTTGTAATTATTTAAAGCAATTGTCATGTTTCCATATTAATAAAATTGTTTTGCTTAATGATATCTACAATGCTCAGTGAACCATGATATTTTATTAATCCTATGAAATATTTGATTAATGAAGAATATAAAAAAGATTTCATCAATTATTTATTATATTACTTAGTACTTTATTAGCACTGAATCAGCTTTCAGATAATTGCTTTTTGTTTTAGGAGACAAGATTAAATGTAATAAAAAAACATTGAGGACCCTCTACTCATCACCAATCTTTTGAAGGTTGACAGCCTAGAGACTTGACTAAACATAGAAATTTCAAATCTCATTTATTATTTTTATTTTTAGGCAAAATATGATCCCAATTTTCTTTTAAATGTTTAAAAACTCTATTCTATAAATGTAAATTTAGATATATTATTGTTAGGAGTTAGACCATGGTAACCACACATTAGTCTGTTGTGCTGACCTAAATATTTATAATACCTAACCTGTATGAATACAATATATTTCCATTAAAAGGAGAAAATATTTCTTATGGATTCTCCACTGGCGTATTGTATTAAAATACAAGAATTAATTTTAAGAGGGGAATTTATAAATCAAACAGTATCATGATTTATATAACTCACTCGATAAATGATCTGAAAATTCCTTGAAAATAGGTCAAAGAGGCAGAAGATATTACATTGCAAAGGGAAGTCTACTGCAATGTACAAGGGAGTTCAATTATTTGAATAGCTGATATATGGAACCAAATTTAATTTAATTTACCTCATAACTCAGAGCCATTTAATTTTTAAAGGACAGGTTTCATTTCAACCAAAATTAATTTTGTAGCCAATTAAGTTATCTAAACATAACAAGATTTCAAATGTAACTACTACAAGACTCTCCAGATCTGAGAGGCCAACTTAACTGGATAACTCTTTCATCCATTTATTTATTTGACAAATTTATTAAATATCTATAATGTACTAGGTGCTGAAAATTTTAAAAATTATTGATTCTTAGTGTATGTGATTCTAGATTTTAATCCATAAAGAAATGTTTCTTATAGTTATTTCATGATGCAAACTTTATAATAACACCATGCATATGTATATATATACAAATATTACATTTCTATATCAACTAGGTTAGGTAATCTAGAAATAAAGACTTCAGAGGCAAGACTTGATTAATTTTACAAACGGCTTCAGTAGTTGGATTAACTTGTCTAAAAAGAAGGGTTTTCTTGGGAGAGAAGTGGAAAAAGTGATCTGACAAAGTGATGATTGAAGAAAAGCAAAAAGTAGACGGGGTTGGACTAAGGTCCAAGAGTATGGCTTCCAGACCTGCAGCAGCTTCAACATCACCTAGAAACTTGTTAGACATGCAAATTCCAATGTCCTACTCCAGACTTACTGAATCAAAAACTTGGTGAAGGGGGAAGGGAGAATGGGGTAGCAAGCTGTATTTTATTAAGCACTCCAGTTGATTATAACCCATATTCCATTTGAGAACTACAAGTGTAGATTGCCGGGGTGAAGAGGATCTTAGATAGCATTTGCTTAGATATGATTTGTGAGCCAATTCATTGTTACTGCAAATCAGTGGGAAGAATGGATGCAGATCCCATTGCTTCTAGTGGTTATGTAATTTGCTGACTATCTTATGTAAGGCATAACATCAAGGCACGCTTAAAATAGTGTTGAAACTCTTGCTTTGAAAACAATGTTGATATAGGTTTTTCTTTTTAGGTTTACATCTACCATCTCAAATGATAGGGCTGTGTGTAGTTTTCTGCCAAAAGCAAGGCCTATTTGTTTTATTTCACAGAGAGTGAATGTTTTCTTCCTCTAAAACAGTGTTGGGTAATGTTCCAAAAAAGTAATTACAGGCCAGTTAGTAAATATACACTGAGACAGTAGAGTGCCAGATAGCAGCAGCTATATGTCTGCCACTGCTGATTAATTGGCTAGAGAACAGACTGACTTTTTAACTTAATGTCACATAGGGACTGCATCTCAGTTACTAAACACATCCCTCTACTGTTGTCCTCTATAGTTATGTATATTTTCTTTTCTTTTGTTGTCTAGTGGAAGGACAATCAGGGCTGCACATTTTTTACAAATTGCTTGTTCATCTCCTGACTTCCTCTTGGATTCAATAGGTTTGTCAAACCCTAAGAAATTATGAAAGTTTAGGGAGTTAGAAATCGCAGCCAGTTCAAACTTATTTTTATATAAACCTAACAGTAAACTATTTTATTGCAACAACTTATCACATTCAACCTAAATAGCAGAAAAGTAGCTTGGGAATCTCATAACAAAGATAAAATATTCCATTTGTCATGTCACATTTCTTATAGTTTGCTATTCTCTGAGCTTTAGCAAGTTTTATGTAACACTTTTATTTGTTGATTTGGAAGAAAGCAGTCATGATTTGCTGGGCTTTCTAACTTTTTTCTCTGTATCCTTAATTGTTTAGCGTAGTTAAAATCTCATTTTAGATTCAGTTGCATCAGATTCCAGGATGATTCCTGCTTTAGGTCAAGGAATATACAAAAGGTTCTATGTCTGGAGTTGCCATTGAGTCAACCTTGCTGCTTGTCCTCTTCTTAACATTGTATTTTTGCTCTGATAATTAGATTCTTGCCTTGTCACTTGTAATCAGAACTTTTCCTTATATTTAATAATTGGTCTAGAGTTTTGCTTTGATTCACAGCCTTGCTTTCTGTTCATTTCAAAAATTGCAAAGAGTTATTTCCATAATCTCCAATCTTGCTACCTCCCCAGATACTCATTTCCTGTCTGATCAAATAGGTACCAAATCATTCTGCTTCCAGAAAATCTGATTTGACTATCCTCACCCAAGTTGGGGTATTCTACTTTGTAATTTAAAGGATTTGTGTGGGCATCTTTTCTTTTTTTTTTCTTTGCAGCACCGGGTATTGAACTCACAACCTCACACCTGCCAGGGAAGGTGCTTAAGCCACTGAGCCAAACTCCCGGCCCTGGTTTTTTGAGACAAGGGCCCACTGTGTAGCTCAGGTCGGCCTCGTGCTCGCATTGTAGCCCAAGCCGGTCTCAAACTCACAATGCTCCTCCTACCTCAGCCTCCCCAGTGCTGGGATTAAAGGCATGCACCACCACACCCGACTTGTGTGGGCATCTTTGGCTATCAGAAAATTTCTTTCTTGTTAGCTGTAGGGGATACTATAGAGGTACCCATCCTAGGTGTTTTTCATCTTCAAGCACACGTAATCAACAGGTGCTAAGAGTACTGGGTTGTAACTCACAGCTACTTTGATCATAATCCCTTCCACCTAGAAGATAGTCTAGGATTAAAGGTTATCTGTCTTTTGAATCACCTAGAGGACCTTAAAAAAAAATGTTTGTCTCAGATTCCGCACTTTCTGATTTAATATGTGTAGGATGGTACTTGAGAATTTGTATTCCTAATTTGTATTTCCAAAGTGATGCCATTGTTCTTGGTTTAGATAACCTGGGTGGATTATCTCTAGAGTAACCCAAGGAAGAATTTCTATTTCCCTAGAGGCTATGTGTCTAATATCCTCACCTCAAGGTAGTCCAAGGTTAGTGACAGATCCTTTGGACATTTTACCTTAAGGTGGAGCTATCTCTTGTTTTATTCAAGTTCCAGAGATGTATGTTAGGGTCTTAGTTAAATAGTCACCTTTTTAGAAGCTATTCACTTTTTCTAGAGCACACTTGAATCTCCATCTCAGGCCATGCTTCTAGGCAACATGAGATAGTCTTGAGGTTTCTACATGACTGGATCCCTAATTTCTAGTCTCTTTACTTCAATTTATTAATCAAAGTCATATGAAATGCAATTGAATTCACAGGTGGTATATGGAAAGTGGAAGATAATTAAGATCTGGTTTTGCATGCAATCCAAATCATTCGGTCCAAAGAATTGAAAGGTAAACGTGCATCTATAGCAGCATGAATAATGCTATGTCATATAAGTGCTGAGAATTTGAAACTATAGAAGTTTTCATCAGAACCTTGGAGGGTGTCATAACTTGGATAGCATAGGGCAGAGACTCAGTTGGAGATTGGTGGGGAGAAGGTTTATTTGGGAATACTTTGGGGAATACCAGTGAAGAAGTGAAGGAAGTATAATTATGTAGATGGAGAGGATGGGCAGGACTCAAGTGAATTTGTAGGGAAATTCTGGAGTTGGAATGTCCCTTTAAAGTACAGAAGTAAGGAGACAGATCAATCACTCTATGCAGGCTGCCCAATGAGGGGAGCATAATAGCTCTCTCTGGCTGAGGCATGCTCAAGGAAGATACACACAAGATAAACACAAAAACTTGATCCTTCGAGACTCTTCCTCGTGATCATCTCAGTAAAATATACCACTTCCCACCAGATAATCATTGATTCTAGTCCACTCAACAGAATTTTAATTACATTTATTCCTAAAAACTAAACTTTCCCAATATCACAAATGCTAAATGCAAGTAAAGTTTAAACATTCTCAAAGTGTATCCTATAGACAAACCTGAAAATCTTCCAAGCCTTATTGAAATGACTCTGAGGAACAATGCAGGTAACAAAAATGATGACAAGCAGCAATCTTCAGAACAAACATATGTGGACCTCAAGTTCAGAGGCTAAAGTCAATTTAATGAGAAACCTGTTGCTATTCTTTGCACATGAATTAAATATATTGCATGTAGCCAAAGTCGTAACCTAACAGTAAACAGTCTGGTTGAAGAGTTGAGCATTTGTTTTATGCTGTTTTCAGAGCCACCCAAAGATGAATATGAGTTACCTGGATTGAACAGAATTCTATTCAGTGTTTCTAATGTGCAGTGATAAAATTCAAGAACCTAATTAAAGTGAGCTGATTGGAATATAAAATTGTTTATTGTGCATTACATCTATTCTAAACACTGAAATTTCTCATTGATGTAATTATAATATGTTTTGTAAAGTGGAATTTAAACTCTTAATGAATAAAAGGGAAGTTATTAGAAATTTTTCATAAAGTTAAATATAACTTGTTAAGACCACAGAAGACACACATAACCTGATATATACCCAGAGCAATGTCATAAAAACTGAAAAATTTCACTGTCTGTGTTTCATGTCAGTGATCCAGTCCATTCACACACATATGCCCAAAAGAATGAAATAGGTCCCGGTCTCTCCTTGAAGTAGATGAAGTTTCCCTGATGGAATGGCCTTTGGCAATATTATGAACCAGTGTGAAAGGACAGCAGACTCAGCATCTAGAAACTCTCCCCTCTGAAATATGGGTTTAAACTACCTTATGGGAAGGACACTGACATTCAAAGATTGGGAATGAGGTTAGAAAAATGGAAATGTGTCTCTATTTCTGAGAATGTCTTATGCCTGAAAAACATTAAGCATACACCCTTCTGAAGAAAGAATACCAAACTTTAGCTTTCAAATCATTATAGAACAAGAAACTACTTTTATTCTCCCTGTGTTGTAGTCCAGAGTTTGGCACACTGTGACCCTTGGGGCAAATTCAGTCAAGCATTTTTTGCAAATACGTTTTATTAGAATACAGTTATGTTCATTTGTTTAGATAGGGTTTTTTTTAGCTGCATTGGCAGAATTGAGTAGCATAACAAAGCCTGAAATATTTATTTTCCTGCCCTGTTCTATTTTGTTCTAGTTCAGTGTAGCCCAGATTTATTGATAGTAGGAATCACTAGCAGTGCCTGGTAAATATACAACTTCTAAATCCCTTCCTGTGCAGCGTGTGATTCAGCCAGGCTGAATGAAACCCAGAAACTTGTCTGTTTAACCAGTTCCAAAATTTGATCTCCAGTAATTGGATCTCCAATTTTCTTGTTACCAGCCAGTTGAAGTCCACAATGCTCTCTTCTCCTCTCAAAACAGGAGGCATGTTCAAAAAGAAAAAGGCTTTATTCAAAGCTATCCCAGAGGAGATAGAGGGGCCACATATTGCCACAAATCACCTTCTCACTATGTCCAGGTGTGTAAATTTTGTCGTGTGGTGGATCTGACAGATAGAGTCAAGGTTCTTGTGCTCAGTTAACAATAAATTACAAAGCGTGCACTCGATGGTGGAAAAGCAGCTATGTTTATTGAAGGTCACGAACAGAGAAATGGATGACAGAAAAGGAACACTACATACCACGCAGATAAATCAGGCTCTTGGGCTCAAGCATGAGAGAAGGGGAAAAGGGCTTACCTGTTCTTTGGTCTGGGGTTATAAGGAATGTTCTTAAGGTGGCATCTAAGCTCAAGTGGGTGGAGGGGAGTGAATTTCTCAGTCTCCACTATCTTATCTGTACTAGAATGTCATTTTGTAGTAAGAACAAAAAGGAGAGGGAATAACATGAGACAATAGGTGTTGTAGTCAGGGTTTACAGGGGAAAAAATACACAGTACACACAATTTATAGGATTATTTTATAATATTCACCCAGAGTCAAATGCAAAAGAGTGCAGGAGATCTGTCTATGAACTAGAGACTCAAAAAGTACAGCTGAGGGTCTGGATCCCTTGGCAATGTCTTACATGTGTCCAGTTGGAGGCCTTGACAATGTCTCATGCAAGTCTGCATCAAGGATCTGCAGTGGGAAGGCCCACAGTTCAGTGGTGTAAGCTAAAAGTCTGTTTCAGTGGGATGAAGGATCTGTTCTACCATGCTGAGGGATCTGCACTATAGCCAGGAAGCAATGCTCAAGGTGAGGACCAGAGCTTCCCCAAAGAGAACCACGGACATCCTCAGCAACAGCCAGGACCCGAGCTCCTCCAACGTTGAGAACAACTGAGTTCATATCAGGAAAGCCAGCACGACAAGCTTCTCCACGAGAATCAACAGTGCCACATGTTCATCTCCAGTTCTCTTTTTATGTTGTTGGCAACAATCCTCAGGTGGGCCATCCAGATACAGCTAGCACCATGCTGATTCAGTTCAGTTGGGTGTTACAAGAAATCCTTTAGTTAACCCACCACAGTAGGCGACTCTAAGCTTGCTCCATTCTTCCCTGCCTTCTTTCCCTCCTTCCTTTTCCTATGAAAAGGAAACTGGACTACTACTCCTTGGTACCAGTATCTGCATATTCTGTTCATGCATCTGAGTCAAAGAGTCAAGGCAGTGGCAGTTTATGCCCTAGGCTTGAGAAAGTTTAGAGAAGCCTCTTATCATTAAAGAAAGACTTTCTAAATTTAGAGTCACATTTTTTCCTGACTGTTAGATACAATTTTTACATTCCCCAAATCCGCATTGTTTCCTTCATATTTGTCCTCATCTCCCCATGTGAATGAAAGGTACTGACCAACATGGATTGTGACATTGTCATGGGTGGTGTTGGCTAGAAGCAGAGATTGTGGCAATGATTACTAAGAGAGAGCACTCTAAGGTATAAGGTAGTTCTGGAAGCAGAGTAGGTAGGAGAGGGGAAACTAAGCAAAGTTGTCACAGCTGGAGTTGTGTTTCAGTCTAATCCCATGGGGACCTTTGCAGCATGAATTGAACCAAAGAGTTGCAAATACAGTTTGCTGAATCGTATTTGTAACATTCATATAGCTTTATATGCACAGGATTTATTTTCCTTAGACTGGATGAAATGGGACTCTTCACCAATTTCAATGTGGCTATAAAGAGAACATCAGCATCTGTTATATCCTGAAACATTTTCAAAACAGTATTTCCTTTAGTAATAAGTGACAGTAGTACCATCTTATATGTGACAATGCTTTCCACAGTTATGATCATCTATAATCAAGTGCATTCCAAAAATATTAAATGGAAAATTCAAGACATAAGCAGTTCATAAATCTTAAGTCATGTGCCATTCTAAGTAGCGTGATGAAATGTTGTGTTTTCCTGTGACCAGAATATGAATGACCACTATATGTAGTGTATCTACACTGTCTGTCCATTCATTCATAACTTAGTAGCTTATAAGATCCACCATTACAGTTTCACAGTTCTTGTGTTCAAATAATTCTTATTTTACTTAATAATGTCCAAAATGCACAAGAATAGTGATGTAGCCTAGTATGATGGCACATACCTCTCTTTAATCACAACACTCTGAGGAGACTGAAGCAGTAGAATATCAAGTTCAAGCCCAGGTTGGGCAACATAGCAAGAATATTTATGAAAATGTAAAAAAAAAGTTATACAAAAAGAGCTATGGATATAGTTTAGTGCAAAGACCCTGGGTTCAATTTCCATTACATACACATACACACACACACAAAAAAAATAGTGATGGTGATAATTTGGATATGCCAAACAGAAGCCATGAAGTTCTTCCCTTAAGTGAAAAGGCAAACGTTCTTGATCTATACATATATGCACACACATATATTGTGGTTGCTAAGATCAATGGTAAGTTGTTTCTAATATCTTATTGTGTCTAATTCATAAATTAAACTTTAGCACAGGTGCGTATCCATAGGAGAAAACATACCATCCATAGTGTTTGGTACCGCCATTGGTTTCAGGCATCCACTGGGGGTCTTAAACATATGTTCCCTGGCTAAGAGGGATTTTTGTATTTCTGTAAATTTTATATATAACTTTACATTTCTTTCTGTGAATGATTTATTTTACTTCTTATATGTGGCTGATGGAATCAAGGAAAAATGAAAAACAGCGTGATTAATGTAACGATTAACCAACAGTTCAGTTTTTTAGAAAAATGAAACCATTCATGTTTTTCAGATAGTGGGAACTAATGAAGTAAACTTCATTGTTACAATGTTATATGTCAGTATTTATGAACCAAGCAAACAGTGTATCATGTATATGCTATTAATTATATGAAGATTTTAGTATGACTCAATGACACACTCCTGGGGTTAGGATAGGGATTACAAAGCAATTATAGTTCCATGTACTCCGAGATCCTCTTTGTTGTATCCTGGTTCACATTTTCTCCCTGACAGATTCCTGATAGCACTGTCCACTTGCGTAGGAAATCTCTGTAGCAACATATGCAACAGGCAATGATAGAAACAAATCGTAAGTTATTCTAGTCCTCTAATTAGACTTTGAGGAATAATTGCTGGAAATGAAATTGGGGGAGATAAATTTACCTGAATAATCAACCTAGAATCATTACAATGTGAAACATACACAACTAAAGCCAGTATTTTCCTGGGAGCAGTACTGAACTTTTCTTGGCTGCACTTGAGTATCAGTTGAAGATGAAAATATCTTTGCTCTTTGCTTCACATTCTTGCCCACTTATTTTAAACAAGAAAATTGCAGATAAATATGCTTCAAGGCAGGCCTACATGTAATAGGTAATTAATTAGACTCTAGAGGAAGACCTAGGTTCAAATCCATCCTGACTCTTCCAACTGACAGTTCATCAAAGAACACATCTCTAGTTTCTTAGTCAAGATTTTATCAGAAAAATCAAGATATAGGTTCAGCATTCCTAAATCCAATATCCCAAATCCTCCAAAATATAAAAATTTTTGAGTTCTGACATGAGACATTAGAACATAAGTGGAAAATTTCATACCATGGAACATCGTTTCATATACAAAATTATTAAAATATTGTAAATATCCTTCAGACTATGAGTCTATGTTATATATTGAGCACAGGTGAATTTTTTGCTTAGACTTCTTCATTCCCATTCCCATGATCTCTCTATATATGCACATATTTCAAAATCTGAAAAAAAAGCCTGAAATCTGAAATATTTCTAGTCCTAAGCATTTTGGAAAGGGATGCTCAACCTGTTATAACATACACATATAATACCTTATAACTTATATAGGATTTTTCTTAATACTTTATACACAATAAGGTATTATATAAGGTTTCCTTAATACCTTATACATAATAAACATGCCACTGTATTATAAAATATTATTCTTTTAGTTTCCAAATTGAGTATTAAAGAGTTATTAATTTTTTTAGATTAACATAGGAGTACTATTCAGAAAGGGGTGGAAATTATCAGGAACTTCTTCCTGAAAATTAATGTGAAAAATAACTTTAATGAAAATCCTGTATTTAGAGTAAAATAGTTAATTGTCAGTTATAAAAATTATCTATCATTTCTATGATATAATAGTGGCTGAAGAAATAGTGCTCTTTTATTTTATCTTAATCTGGTCTCCTTCATGATTCCTTATCCATTGTGTAAAAATTAATTCTAATCTTGGTTTAAGCTTGTCTCTTAAGCCATAATATCTTATAGTAAGAATGCTCATTTTCTTATTCAAATTCCCTCTTATTGCTTGTTATACATAATGCGTTATTCAAGTATACAGGGTAAATGGGAGGCTTCACAAGTCTTCATGAGTGCACGGCAAAGTCACTGACCTTGGGCATCATGTACCTTGGTTTCTGAGATAATATCCCTTGTGCTCAATTGTTGATGAACACACAGTCTCCAAACTGCATCAGTGACCATCACTCTATGGTTCATTTGGATTCCTATTAAATTAGAATAGTTCCATAGCTCCAAGTCTCTACTGTTTTTCATGCAACTTCTGGCCAGTGGTCCATCCTCAACTTCATTCATTAGCTATCTAGTTCTGTCATTGCAAGCAACAACAAGCCCCTTGGCAGCATCCACCTAGAATTTCTTGTTCCTGTACATATGAATGTGTGTGTCTGTGTGTCTGTGTGTATGCATCTATGTATATATCCATCTATAACTATATTTGTGTCTATATGTTACACTGTCTCATAAAGTTTATATGGCAAATTTTATTCTACTTCAGCTAGTGTACATTGGAAAATGCTCCAAAATAAAGATTATATCTCATTCATTTTTTTCTTTACAGCACTTCACCTGATGACTGAAAAATATACAATCATTTTCCTCATGACTGAAAAAACTTTTCTCTGTTCTCACTACTGGTTGTTTTGTGACCAGGAAACATGCATGTTGTATTACTATAAGTGCCAAAAGTATTGAAAAACCTTGAGCAAATAGAAAAAAAATATTGGGGCACATTTTAGGCTAGTAATATGTTGTCAAAGTTTTCAGGGATACATTTTGATTGAACGGAAAAATTTATAATGTGCAATTAATATTTGTACTCAAACAGTTCTTCAAGTAGTGAGCCTGGACCAAAACTCAAAGAACATAGTGAGACTAACACAGTCACTTTTCTTTCTTTCTGTCATCTTTTTATGTAATATTGAACATCTAAATGGTGATTTATAAAACACAAGAGAAGGAACAAGACACTGCTCACAAATATTTACGTGCCTGTTGTAGTCAGGGGTTACAGACAGAACAAATGCATACAGGACACAAAGTTTGTAATACTGTTTTATGATAGTCACCCGAAGTTAGACACAAGAAAGTGCAGGAAAATCTGTCCACAACACAAGACCCAGGATATTTCGCCGAGGGCCTGGATCCCACAGCAATATCATGCAAGAGTCCCACGAGAGACCCAAAACACATGACAATGCCTCCCATAGTTCCAGCTGGTAATCTAAGAGCCCACAATAAGGACTCACGCCAGTCTATTTACGGTTCTGTGCCGGGGAGGCCACAGGTCAGCGGTGGAAATAGAAAGTCTATGCCAGCGGGGTGAAGGAGCTGTGCAGTGGGTTGAGGGTTCTACACGGGAGCCGAGAAATCTTGCTCAAAAGAAGAAGCGGGGCTGTCTTGAAGAGCACCACAGCCATCCTGAACGACAACGAGGTCCTGCACTCCTCCGATGATGGAGAACAGTAGAGCACAGGTCAGGAAGCCCAGTGTGACAAGCTTCTTCAGCACACAGCTTCCCCTCTGGAGCCAGGAAGTGATGCACAATGTGAGGAGCAGAGCTCCTGCAACGTGAACCACAGCCACTCTCGTTGATGAGGTCCCAAGCTCCTCCGATGATAATGGCCAAATCCATATTGAGGAAGCCAGCATGACACGCACCTCTGGGAGAACCATTGGCTCGAAACAGCAACTCTTGAAAGAACCCACAACGCCTAGCTCTTCTTCTCCATGTCTCTATTTATGCTGGCAACTTTCTTCAGGTGGAGCATCTTTACTCAACACCAACTGAATTAATTCAGCTGGTGCTAAGTTGACCACCAGTTTGTAATCCATAACAGTGCCTTAAAGATTTGTTTTAATTTTTCAAAGAAGAAAGTAAAAATGTCCTCCATTGAGAAAGGAATGTGTGGGGAAAAAACAAGTAGTTCAGAGGTGGTTTGACATTTTGAGCTTAAACCAATACGATGCCTTCATTGCAAGGAGTGTTTTTGATGTCTGTCGAAAGTGTTAACAGTCATTGACAATGAGTGCATTCTCTCTGGCTTCAGGTTCACAGCGTTTTGCAGTCCTACATTATTCAGAACTAAATACCTGTTGTCACTGCTCTATAATTTGGCCGTGAGCTATCTGGTTACATTCAGACAAAAGAAAAAAAATGTCTTATAATAATTGGTTTTGTGTGATTCTGCTCTGTCTTCCAGGAAAAAAAGACATATTTAAGAATCTATCTCTGTTTACATTAGGGAAGAAAGTAAAGCTTTAAAATTTACACCCCATTCCCTATAGTAACTCTTGTTTGGCTTCCCAGCAGGGGAAATGTTACCTTTGGCATAGTTTTGTACAAAATAGATGGTACCAAATACTTCAAATGGTCATAATTGTGAAGGATATAAAAATAAAGCATCTTTCCACTCTGTTTAATTTACATGTGGAAGGAAGAGGCCCTTTGGGTAAATTAGCACTTGGAAGATTTAGTAAAAGTAAATTAACAATGACAGAATTCTCTAACGCAACTATTTGATGATCTTGCAATTCTTTTGCCTAGTTACTTGGGCTACTAGTCTGTTCTGGGATACTACGGGGTCATTAAAATGTGAGACAGATTCTCTGGGAGAGAAAAACCAGGTGACTCTTGACTTACAGACAGCATGTCTTGCTAAATAGCATTGCTTTTGACTGAGCATATCTTTTCTGGGGTGCTATATTTCTTTCACACATCCATTTGAGAAAACAAAGAGCTGAATGTAAAGTTCAACTGCCAAAACCAAAGTTCTGTTGGACAGTCTCTTTATAAGTAATTGGCGAGTATACACCTAATACTGAATACAAAGATGAATTTTTAAAAATTTATAAATTGTATTAAAGCTATATTATACTATGAACATCAACGTAGAAAAAAGAAATGAGGGCAGAAACATGTGATGGCTACATTTAAAAAATATAAGTCGACTACCTTTTATTTAAAATTCCAATCAAAAAGGGCTCTGAAAAAACAGTTGTCTTTATGATGGCTCATTCAACACAACTTGAAATTTGTAGCCAAAACTGACCTGAGCTACTGTGAGACAGTTATCCTCAGTTACTTCTTTTGCTGTGACTGTTCATATGATGGGCTGCAGGAAAACTAATGAATTTGTTCACAAGGATATTGTTGACTCTGCAAATTCACTACAGGATGAGACACTGTTAACTAACAAATCTAAAATTTTTAATATTCAACAGAATATTCTGAACTTTAGAACAAATCTCTAATATACTCTTTGGTAAGTGAGATACTGTGCTGCCTTAGAAACTTTATCTCACTGAAACAGTATAACATCTTTCGGAGATAGACGTTTCTACCCTCTTCAGATAAGATGATGAAACTGAGACTCAGAAATAAGTTGTACAAGGTCCCTCTTCCAGTTATACATTGTTGCATAATAAACATCCCTGATATGTAGTGACTTAAAACAATGCTCTATTATTAATGCACACATTTCTGTGATTTGACTAAGCTCTGCTGAGTGGTTCTCCAAAGGATTCTCCCAAATAGTAGCTAGGGTTGGAATGACCTGTGTACAAGTTGGTTACACATTTGTACCTCAACTGGAACACTTTAAGACTGGTCAGGCATCTTTCTCACCTCACCATATGTCCTCTGTGTGGTAACATTATTTCTCCAACATGGCAACCTCAGTAGGTCAGACTTCTTACATGGCATTTGGAATGCCTTATAGCATGTGTTCCAGGCGACAAGAAGTATAGCCTGTCTGTATTAATTGCTAGGTTTCTAAATTAGCACAATGTTACTTCTTATTACTATGGGTAGAAATAGTAGAACAAACCACCTATATGTCTCACAGACTCCCTCTAAGTAGGAATGGAGGCTACTCAGCTTATAAGTTGTATTAATCAGTGTCCATCACTGTAACAAACTACCTGAGGCAAATAAGTTATAAATAGTAAAAGTTTATTTTGGCTCATGATTTAGAGGGTCCAGTCTATGATCGATGTCTCCATCGATCTTTGGACCTCTGGTAAGGCAGCCAATTATGGCAGAAACACATGAAAAAGAAAAAAAACCTGCTTAGCTCATCATCCAAGAAACAGGATGAGAGAATGAGGAAGAAATGAGTCCCGTAATTCCCTTCAAAGGCATGTCCCAGCAAACTAAATACTTCTCACAAGCTTCCTCCCAAAGGTTCCATCATCTACCAATATGACATCTGAGACTAAGATTTTAACACATAATCTTTTGATAGACATTCAACACACAAACAATGCTTATCTTGGATTTGAAGTTAGTAGGTCTACTTGATGTCAACCTCTATTCAGAGTAGAGAAAAATATATCTCTTGCCCATCACTTTTTCTGAGTGGCACATCCACCTTCCAGTGTTATGTTTCTTAATATTCCATTTTTCCTATTTATTTTCTTGTAATCTACTTCCACCAGGCCAGCCTACAAGAAGGATAGTCAAACAATATAAAAATAGACACTTGTAGTATATTTGAGGAGATAGACAAGGATAAAGTTTCCCCTTTTCATCTTATTCTAAGTTTAGTGAACAGTATTCCATCTCTGTTTTGATGGGAGATACCTAGATAATAACAAACAAGGAGACATTCAAGAATAAATTAATGCCAGGAAGGGTGTAGGAAGAAAAAATGAAGATATTCTTGAGCTTTCCAGCAAGCAACTTTGTTTGTACAACTACCTCCTCTCTACCTCAAAACTCTAATACATTCCTTTTATTCAGTACAATAAATCTCATGTTTCTTTCTGTAAGTAGTTGACCCAGCTACTAATGCAGTCAGTGGCACATATTAGTTCCCATCTCTATGGCAGAAATGAAGGCAAGAATCTCTAAAATCAGGGGTATACACTCCCTAAACTATTCACACATGACCTGTCTCCAGGTCTGCCCTTTATCCTGCTAGAAAACGGAAAAAAGAAAATAGTTGGATTATGTGGGTCATTCATGTTAGCTGGTAAGGTTTAAACCTTGCCAGTAATAAGTCCTTGAGTTGTTTATGTCTTTGTATGTTAAGCAACTGGGTCTGATCAACTTGCAAATAAATAAGGAAGGCCTTGAGAATTGAGGTTCTGTATTGATTTATGGAGAAATATTCACATTGCTGTTGAGAAGCCCTGATGTACTTGATGTTTCTTTTGAGTGAATCTAAACTTCACAGGGGTATAACTAAGTAGCAGTCATGATTTTGTGCCCTATCCTCATCTGGATGAACCCATCGCATATGTCAAAATGCATGGTTCCTTCTGAGGGCTTTGAGAGTGAGACTCACAGTAGTCAGGTGTGCTGAGACAAACCCAGCTGTCTAGTACCACAATATTTGTTAGTCTCCATCAGGAACACTGCGTGCTTGTCTTCCATGTCCATTCCTTCCCAATCTTCCTTCCTAGTTACTTACCATACAAGCAATGTGCCTTCCAATTTTCCTCTGCTCCTCCAATACCCAAGCAACTTTATTTTTACTTTAACAAAGTTTAGTTTTCTGACTTTTCTAAGGTTCTTTTTGTCAAATTAAAACTGATTTCTCCTTCTCACAAAACAGTATCACTTCCTACAGCGTTGCTAAATTCTGATTCATTAGTGCACTGTGTAGATATCACACATAGCTTTCTAGGGTTTAACCTCTTTGTTTGAGTGAAATTTTGTAACAGAGGAGCACATGTTTAATAGAGAATAGTAGCCCTCATAGCCAAGAAACAGATCAGCCTGCTGCTTATAGTTGCTATGCTATGAACATCAGCCATGAATGTGCCTTCCCAGTGATCACATTGATACCCATTAATGTGGGACCACCTTTGGGATCTCTTCAGCCAATTACCTTATTTTATCTGTAGATATGCAATGTCATGTTGAGGCTACAACTCAAACCTCCTGATTTCTCCCTGTTCAGTGAACTTTCTGCAATGTTCTATTCTAATCTCAATTCTACATTTTTCCCAGCATAAAATCCCAAGTGCTTTAATTAATTCTACACCTACATATCCCTGTGACTTATACAGTTGTCACCTCAAAGCTAGTTTTAATTTTCTAGGTCTCCTTTAAAGAGTGGATACATCAGTTAAGAGAGCTTTCTTTGATCTCAGTTCATTTGCTACCAACATTTACGTTCCTGCTCATGCGTTCTTACAATAAAAGTAGTATCATTCTCAACTTGGAACCTGGAGGGGAAATCAGGCTTCCACAGGCCCTCAGCACACTTGAGAAACATTAAGATAAATATCAGAGCTTAATTTTCCTGGAGCTTCAGACTATGTAGAGAGCAAAGACTGAGGAAAGAGCCTGGGAAAGTCTGGGAAGAAACTTCCTCAGAAGGTCATGAAACAGTAACTGGAGACACTGAAAGTGAGACATAAATTCTTTTTACTCAGAAAAGAAAAAAGCGACCCTATCCTTCTAATACTTTAGTCAGCTAATAAACCACAAAACCAGACACATATAGCATTGACTCAAAGCCATAGAACTTTTTTTCTTTTAGTTTTCTAAGTGTTAGTGGTGTATGCCTCAAAAAATTTGTTATTTACTGTCTTTCAAAGGACCACCTACTTTGGAGGAAAAAGCAACAAGAAAGGACCTAAATAGGTTTAAATAACAAGACCCAGTGATGTAGTAGTACTCTGTGACAGAAAGACAGGTCTTCCTTGGAAATAACTCACAAGACATTTTGTATATTTTCATTGATTTTCCTTCACTGGTCACCTACTCCCACACACATACTTGTAATTGCTATGATAGATAGAACCAGGAAAAATGTGATAAAGAATTTATCACATTGTAGCTTTACTCATTTTCAGTTTTTAACCTCAAAATTTGCTAGTGATATAATGGTGAAGCTACATTTGTGGATCTAGAAGATCCTTCAAAATCTGACCTTCAATTGTTCAATACATGTAAATCAATAAATGTAATACACCACATAATCAGAAGTCAGAAGTAAGGATAAAGGTCATACCATCATGGCAATAGTTACTTACAATGCCCTTGACAATATCCAGCACTGATTCATAACGAAAAAAGAAAAAAAGAAAGTGACAAAATATAGGTATTGAAGGACCTTACCTCAAACAGATAAAAGCCAATTATGACAAACCTACTACAAACATCATACTAAATGGGAAAAAGAACTGAAAGATTTCCCTCTAAAATCAGGAACAAGACTGGTATGCTCATGCCTATTACTCCTCTTCAAAATAGTACTCAAGATTTTGGCCAAAGCAATCAAACAAGAAGAAATGAAAGAGGTACAAATGGGAAAGAAAGAAGCCAAACTACCCTTATATACAGATAACATAACCCTTTACATGAATCCCCCCAAAAAAACCTCCAGTAGTTTCTTATAATTAATAAATTCAGCAATATGGGAGAATACAAAATCCACGCACAAGAATCAATAGCATTCTTGTACATCAGAAATGAATCCACTGTGAAAAAATTCAGGAAAAAATTCATTCATGGTAACTTCAAAAAATTAAATTTCTAGGAGTTAACCTAACCAAGGAAGTGAAAGATCCTTTAATTAAAACTACAGTACTCTGAATTAAGAGATTGAAGAGGATACTAGAATATAGGAAGATGACCCCTGTTCCTGAATAAGCAGAACCATTATTATAAAAATGGCCATATTACCAAAATGATACGGAGATTGAATGCAATTCTAATCAAAATAACAATAGCATTGTTCAAAGAGTAAATAAAAGAATCCTAAAATTTACATGGAACTACAAGAAACCCAGAATAGCCAAAGCAAACTTAAGCAAAATTAACAGAGCAAGAGGCATTACAATTCCAGATTTCAAGTTATATTACAAAACTTTGGTAAGAAAAACTTCATGGTGCTGCTACAAAATAGACATATAAACTAGTGGAACAGAACTGAGTATGCATGTACCTTTTGCCATCTGGTTTTTGACAAAGGGTCAGGAACATACACTCAAGAAAAGATAACTTCTTTAATAAATTCTTATGGCGAAACTAGTTATCCACGTTCAGAAGAATGAATCTAAACAAATACCTTTCATACTGTGGCAAAATTTAATCAAAATGGAAAAGTCCTAAATATAAAAACAGAAAAACTAAACTTGTTGGACGATAAAAAAAGGCAAACCTCTTGAAGAAATAGGCATAGGCGAGGTCTTTGTAAACAAAATGCCAATTGCACAATGAATACTACAAAGAATGAACAAATGGATCACATTAAAAAACTTCTGCACAGCAAGGAAAACAAACAACAGAGTTAAGAGACAACCTACAAAATGGGAATGTTTTTGCCAGCTTCATCTCAGATAGGATTAATATCTAGAATATACAAATAACTCAAAAAAATAAAAAAGCTTACCCTCATAGCAAAAGCTTACCCTCATAGCAATTAAAATGGATAGATACTTCTCAAAAGAGCAACCACAAATAGCCAATAAGTACATGAAAAAATATATTCAACATCTTCGGTCATTAGAGAAATGAAAATCAAAACACTGAGATTGCATTTTACTCCAGTAAGAATGACTACCATCAAAGTCTCAAAAAACAACAAATGATGATAAGGTTATGGAGAAAAAGAAACACTTCTACATTGTTGGAGGGAATGCAAATTGTACAAGCACTATGGAAATCAATATGAAGTTTCCTCAAAAACCTAAAAGAGAAAAAATTAAGAAATTTCATGTGACCCAGTTGAACTTCTGAGTATATTTCTCAAAGAGTTAATGTCATCCTATTACAGTAATACTTGTTTATCTAAGCATAATTCAGAATAACTACATAACGAAAACTGCCTTTGAGACCTTTAGCAGATGAATGATTAAAGAAAGTGCTATATATATATATATATATATATATATATATATATATATATTACCAGAAAGAAGGATAAATTTGAAAGATTAGTAAGATAATGGATGGAACGTGAGACTATAATACTGAGTGAAATAACTCAAACATAGAAAGCTAAATATTGTATGTTTTTTTAATTATGTGATAATTCCAAAATAGAAATAATTTAAAGACCAAAACAAAAAAGAGATAATAGAAAACAGGAAGGGAAACTTTATGAATGTTAGAAGAGGATATGCAGAATTGGGGAGAGAAGACTTTGGGGAAATAGAGTAAAAACGAACAAGGTACATCATGCATATCTCCCAATATGAATATAATTATTATATAACACAAACATGTACTAATAATAAGATGTAAAACTATATTAAGATGTAACTTAAATCTTCTCCTTAAGCATCATCTCATGGCACCTCTTTTTGATCTATCTCTTCTAAGTCCTAACTCCAATAAATTAACAAAATAGTGATAAGAACTTTCAACAAACAACACGTTTTTTTTTCCTTCAGTGTAACGCATATCTCTCTTGTTCTTACTGATACATTGCTTCTTATCCTGTAAGGTTCATATGACTGGTTTCTCCTTCCTTAAGAATCTTGTCAAGGATGTCATCCTGTCTTTCTGATGTGTCTTCTTTATAAATCTACTTTGGAAAGTGTGTCCTCAGCTGATCTCAGATCCAAAGCAGTTTTATTTCCCTAATATGATCTGTTTGTATTTCTCTTTTCATAGCTTAAGAGTGGTATATGTCAGCTTTTCCCTTTCATAATAGTTGCCAGAGTCAATTTTGTATCCTGTCTATAACCACAGTATGAGTTTTCCTAACTAGAGCCTAGATTATGTTTTACTGTCAGAATTTTTCTTTTTCTCTTTCTTTTTCTTTAAATTTTGATTTGTTTTCTTTTATGTGACTTTATGGAACTCTTTTCTGGGACAAATTGACCAGGGAAAGAAGGAAAGAAAGACAAAGCAAGGGAAGGAAAGAAAAGAGAATGAAAACTGAAAAGCTACTTTCTTTACAGTTCTGTCGCCTGGATGAATGAATTACTTTTCCTCTGAGTTTTCTCAATACATTGAAGAAGCCTCATTATAGCACATATTACTATATGATAATTCTTTATTTTCTTGGACTTTTTGTTTTACTCCTTCCTAACAGCAAATTATTAAAAAAAAAAAACATTGTTTCTTATTTTTCTTGGTTTTCTGGGCTTCTGGCTCAGTTCCTAGCTAAAAAACTGCTCAATATGTATGTTTACTCAATATATGTTTACTGAGTAGAGAATAGCTGAAAAGTACTTTCAGACATTTCTACCAATCACATAAATGGACTTAACTAATTGGAGTTCCGTTCAAGATTTGGATTCATTCTCTCAGTCTACTGACCTTCAGAACCTTATGTGGGAATACTCATAGCCGTATCTTTAATTGTAGATGACTCCAACTGACTTTCAGCAAATAACCTGCAGCTTTACTTAATACAAATCAGATTCTGTTAAATATAATTAAAAATCTCTCCATGAAGTAGGATAGGATCCCATTGGGGCATCACAAAACACAATTATACCTTCATGGCATATGCTCGTTTTAAGCAAATCCTTTTGTGAATATTAAAGTCTGACAATCCTTTCTCAAAGTTGGTATCATCTAATATCTAACACCCTATACTAAGTGAGAATTAAGAAGCTATTGTATTATTTCTATCCTGGATTATTTCTCTAAGAAGAAGTATCAACATTTATATATATCAGGGATTTATTTGTGTTTAACAGCAAGTCAGTTATTCGGTTACATTGGTATAATAGTTAATTATATCCATCCTTCGTGAAAGGTGATGAAATTCAACAACTTGTATTTAGTAAAAGCATCTCAGCGACTACCAAACAGATTCAAATTTCCTTTGTGTATAAGCTGAAACAGGACTCTCCACTGGAAGGTTTGTTCATTTACGTCTTCAAGGTCATTTCAGGGCAATTGTCTGCAATAACATTTGGAACATTTGAATAGAAATTACATAAAGAAACTTTCATTCTGTATTTTATCTCTTTATTAGAGAAAGAATAAACGCAGCAAGAAAGAAAGGATTGCTGTTAATTGGAGAATGGAAAATCTTACACATTTTTCAAGTTGAGAAAAGGACTTAGCATCTTCAGATGATTTTGCGTGCATTGTCATTTAAACAAAAGGACAAGCAGAAGTGATTTAATCTTTAACATGGATGTGTGTTGCGTACACATGCATTCACACATAAACATGTGCACTTGAGGGTCAGAGTTGCCTCTGGATAAGCTATAATGTCACAGAAATCACCACAGCATGACAAGACACTAGGGCAGAGTACAATAAAAAATGAGCCACTAAACTAGCTGCAGGTCTTCAACATGTCAGCAAACTGTCTTGCAGTTTTTCATGAAAGAAGAGGAAAATGAATCAATATCTGCAGCAAATAGCTTCTGAAAATTCACATCCTTATATAGTCAAGAATTCCAACTCTTGGCCCGAGGATTGAGCTCAGTGGCATAAGCACCTTCCTGGCAAGTGTGAGGTCATGAGTTTGATCCCCAGTACAAAAAAAATTTCCAACTCTTTCTAAAGATGCATAGCTTCCTTGATAAAATATCCCATTAGTGATTTAACCACTTGAAAATATCTCCCTTTTATTCTGTTCGATCTTTGCAAAATCAGTGGTTTCAAACAAAAAAGAACAAACTACTCCTTTTCTTTATATTCCTTCTTCCTTGGTTTCAAGACCATCAAATACAGGAGGATTGGATAGAGAGAATTACGAAGTACCAAGAGGCAGCCTGAGCTTGTAATGAGAAATGTGACCTTTATTTTTCTGAGAGCCTAAGGGTAAAGCATCTATCTAGAACTTTTCAGAAGGAGACCCTTCTGGGTTGCACCCTTGCTTTCTCTTTTTGCTCCAAATTCATTAAATTTGAATCATTCTTCTAAAATGAATATTTTATAAGTCATCTCCATTCACTTTCTATTACAGTTGCAACAAATTATCACAAACATCATGATTCAAAATAATTCTAATATATTATGTTGTAACTCTGAATTTCAAAATTCTGAAATAGAGCTCTCTGGGCTAAAATGAATTGTCAACTAAGCTATGTTCCTTTCTGAAGGCTTTAGTAGAGAATTTGTTTCTTTTCCTTTTGCGGGTCCTAGAGACTGCCCACACTGTTTACCCTCTGCCCCTGCCTTCCATCTTCAAAGCCAACAATGGCTCCTGGAGTCTGCTTCATTCTGCATCTTCCTGAAGCTGATTCTTCTACCTCTTTCTTTTCTTGTAGTGACCTCTACATCACACCCAGCCAGATAACCCAGGGTACTCTCCCTATTTCAAGGTCAGCAGATCCTCTATCTCAGTTCCCTCTGCTGCTGCAATTATCCCTTGCCATGGAACATAATAAATTCACAGATTCTGGGGATCAGGAAATGGACATTTTGGGGAACTATTATCCTACTTAGCAGAATATCTTTGTGAAAGCTTTGTTTTCCCTTTAAAGGTCCTGATTTCAGTGTAACAGCAACATCTCACTTCCCTCTTCATGTATTTCTTTAATTGGTGTCCTCCACTTATTCAGTCTAGAGTGACAGTAGGCAGTGACATTTTAGGAGACTATACAGCTGCTGCCATCTGGAGTTCTGCAGACCTAAGATAAATAGGGAACAAAAAGACTGGGACTTTGTCCCCTCGAGTCTAAAACCAAAATGAGTGATTTCATTTGTAGTTCCACAAAGAGGCATTCATTGTCTCGTCAGTATTTTTTACGTGAGCAACTGTTAAAAGCATTGTTGTTTACATATAGACCCCTAATGGAAAATTAGTTGTTAGAAACAGACAGTAAACAGATGGGCCTCAGACCAGATGTGTTACTCAAACAAAACAAAACAAACCAAACAGGGTCTAGAGTACAAAGACATAGCACACAGTACAGGGCTATAAGTTCTGACTGAAAGACTAAACTGCCACATATGTGTCAATCAAACCACAAAGTCCATGAATCTGTCACCTGGCAGGTTCCATGTGGTTCCTGAGGCTGAAATAATTTACTTAACCCATTCTTTTGTAACAGGTTCTCTGACTTCTGTTGTAGAAAAAGAATTTTCATATCAGTAAGAGGCATGAAAAAGGTATTTTAGACAGAGATTTTGGGTACACTCATGGGTAAGGTGCAGGAGCTCGGAAATGAGACACATTAAAGTTTGTAATTGGGAAAATGTATCCTCTTGAACGAGTGGAAAATCCAGGCAAAGTTGGCCCACCTCCAAAAGGGTACTAGAATATTTTACAGGGATGGTCAGCTCCCTCCACTTAGAAATAGGTAAGTTAAGCATTCTTTAGTTTTGTGCAACCTGCCACTCTATGTTAGTATCAAGGCAATTTATGGCATTTTTGTATTCCTGAAGAATTTTGGGTGTAATGGGTCTGATAGGGAAGGAGCATGAATGCAACCAAAGGAATACTGATATGGATCCCCCTGGGTAACTTCGGCTAGATCCTTGGAAGTTTCCATCTTCTTAGAAGTACAATTTTTTTGTTATAGCTTCCTTATCTCCTTTCTACCTATCTTTTTTTATCCTACCTCAAAAGCATTATGATCAATAGACCAAAGGGACAAAGGAAACCAAAGAGAACACCTTATTGTCCATAAAAAAATTGGCTTCTAAATTGCAGTACATCCTTATGGGTACTCATGATAACTTGGGTCATGGTAAGAAATTGTAAGCTTTTCATAACTATATCTCTATTTTAAATAGGAATTTAAGCTTTACAAATATTTAAAATAGAGTTTGAGCCTACCATGCTCATTTCCTTTGTATTCCAACCACTTGTATATCACACATAAGTTCGAGAATTTTTCTGAGAAAGAGTCCAAACCCACAAAGGGGATCACTGAGGTAACTTCAATCAATATGCTGTCACCTTAGTGCGACTAATTGCAATAGTCATGAAACTGCTAAGTAAACTGATTGTTATATTATCAAGTTTTAACTAACACTCACAGAACTGGACCAGTGATGTAAAAATCTGTGGAGGTGTACACATTTAATTCCAGCACTGGGGAGGCCGAGGCAGGAGAATTGCTGCGAGTTTGTGGCCAGCCTGGTCTACATAGTGAGTTCAAGGCCAGCCTGAACTACATGGTGAGACCCTGTCTCAAAAACAAACAAAAAAACAAAAAGACAAAATAAAAATAGGTAAGCATCTTAAATATTCCTGTAAGAAACTATGTACAAAGGTAGTATTACAAGATAAGCATAGATAAACACTAAGCAAATAGAAGGAATGGTATTTCACCAAACTCTAATACAGTCTCTTCAGTCAGAAAAATCCTTAATCTGATCAGATCTAATCCATTCAATTTTGGACACAAAATATTTTTGCATTTTAAATGAAGAGACCTAGAGGTTGTGAGCCCACACAGCCAGGAGCAAGGGCCTGGCACTGTAGGCCTGGGACTTGCCTGGACTTGCCTGGCACTCCAGAGGCTCTGAACTCCTTACAGCCAGAATCAGGATCTGGGTGGCGCCACACTCCGGGGTATGCACCGCCTAGCTGCCTGGGTCCGGGAGGTCTTGGCCCCCACCCAGTAAGGTGGAGGCTTCAGCAGAATACTCTGGGAGTGTGCCCTCACTAGCTGTGCAGAAGATCCAGCTCTACACAGTCCCGCGACTCAGCGCAACCCACCAGGGGAACACCCGGCCAGCCTCGCAGTACCCAGAGGTACTGAGCCCAGCCCAGCCCAGGACCCCAGTGGTGCTCATCAGGGACTGGCCAGCATAGCTTCATGGCCTTGGAGAGCTTGGGCTCTGCCCATCAGAGCGCAGGGTGCAAGCTCCATTGTTCCGGGTTGCAACGAGTGCAGCTGATCCTAGAGGTTGTGGGCCCACTCAACCAGGAGCAAGGCCCTGGCACTGTAGGCCCGGGACTCATCTGGGCTTGCCTGGCACTCCAGAGACTCTGAACTCCTTGCAGCCAGACTCAGGGTCCAGGTGGCGCCACACACTGGGGTACGCTCCGACTAGCTGCCTGGGTCCCAGAGGTCTCGGCCCCTACCCAGTAAGGCGGAGGCTTCAGCAGTACACTTGGGGAGTACGCCCTCACTAGCTGTGCTGAGAATCCAGCTCTACTCAGTCCTGGGACTCAGCACAACCCACGAGGGGAACACCCTGTCAGCTTCACAGGACACAGAGCCACACAGGTCCCAGAAGAAAATGACAAAATGAAAGATCAAGAGGCAGTCTCAATCCCCCAGCCCACTGAGAACAAACCCAAGAGACACCAAAATGGAGGACACAGGAGTCACAAAACTGAACTTTCTGAAATGATAGCAAATGCAGTAAAGAAACACCTCGATGAAGCTACAGAGAGACTCAAATCAGAAATAATCTCTCAACTAAATTTGCAATGATAACCATTATGAAAGAAATGTTGTGTTTACCTAAAGAAGAGCAAGATAAAAAAATATAAGAACTTAAGAAAATGACCGAAACTTTTAATGAACAATACAAGACACAAAAAGAATGCATGAACAGATTCAAAGGGAAATGCAGGAACTGAAAAATTCCATGGAAAGTTTGAAAAACCGCTTGAATGAAGCTGAAGATAGAATCTCAGACCTTAAAGACAGCATGGGAGCTTATGGCCACTAAAGAAAAGATCTCTTAAAAATACTAAGGAATCAAGAAACAACAATTCAACAGCTGCAAGATGATGCTGAGAGAAATAACATAAGATTAGTAGGTATCCATGAAAAAGCAGGGGTTAATACTAATGACCTGCAAAGACTATTCATAGAAATAATCGTAGAAAACTTTCCAAACATGGGAAGAGAATTTGAAATACAGGTAACTGAGGCATATAGAACCCCAATTAACCATAACCAAAATAAATCTTCACCCAGACATATAATAATTAGGCTATCAGAAATACAGCATAAGAGCAAAATACTAAAAGCTGTCAGAGAAAAGAAACAGATCACCTATGAAAGAAAGCCTATCAGAATCATGGCAGACTTCTCAACACAAATATTTAAGTCAAGAAGAGCTTGGAGTGAAGCATTTGAAATCCTGAAAGAAAACAACTTTCAATCCAGATTGATGTACCCTGCAAAATATCCTTAAAAACTGGTGGAGAAATAAGATACTTCCATGACAAAGAAAAACTGAAGAAATTTATGGCCACCAAACCAACACTACAAAGAGTACTGAAAGACACTCTAGACAGAGACAAAGATAGCTACAATCTTAAGAACAGCAACAAAAGGAAACCACTAAGCAGGGCAAGTAATTAAACAGAAAATGTAGAAAAGCAACAACAGAAAGATACCATGACAGGGATGAGTCAGTACATATCAGTTATATCAATCAATGTAAATGGTCTCACCTCACCAATAGAAAGAAATAGACTAGCAGAGTGGGTTAAGAAACAAAATCCAACAATATGCTGTGTACAAGAAACACATTTCACTCAAAAGTACACTCACAGACTAAAAATCAAAGGCTGGAAAACAGTACTCCATGCAATAGGAACCCAGAAAAAAGCAGGGGTAGCTATTATGTCTGCAGACAATGTGAACTTCAAACCTAAAATGATCAAAAGAGATAAAGAAGGTAACTACATACTTGTTAGGGGAAAACTTCAAGAAGAGATTACAATAATAAATATATATGCACCGAATATGGGAGCATCCAACTATGTAAGACAGTTCTTAATAGAAATGAAAAACCAAATAAACGATAATACAGTTATAACAGGGAACCGTAACACCTCACTGTCACAGAGAGACATATCAACCAAACAAAAAATCAGCAAAGAAATAACAGAACTGAATCAAACTTGTGAACAAATGGACCTAGTAGATGTGTACTGAGTATTCCACCCATCAACATCAGAATACACATTCTTCTCAAATGAACATGGGTCATCCTCTCAAACACATCGTATATTAGTCCACAAAACATGCTTAAGTAAATGCAAAGGAACTGAAATAATACCATGCATATTATCTGACCATAGCATAGTAAAATTGGAAATGAATGACAAAAAACTACAATGACCACATAAACGCATGGAAATTAAATAATATTCTCCTAAACAACCAATGGGTCACAGAAGAAGTTAAAGAAGAAATTAAACAATACCTACAATTGAATGAAAATACAATTACAAATTACTGGAACCTGTGGGACAAAATGAAAGCAGTCCTCAGAGGGAAATTTATAGCACTAAACTCCCACATCAGAAAAATGGAAAGATCACACATAAGCAACCTAATGCTCCACCTCAACCTTCTAGAAAATGAAGAGCAAATCAAGTCCAAAGCTCAAAGAAGGGAGGAAATTATCAAGATTAGGGCAGAAATTAATGCAATTGAAACGAAGAAAACAATACAAAGACTTAATGAATCGAAGAGTTGGTTCTTTGAAAGAGTAAATAAAATTGATAAACCCTTAGCCATCCTTATCAAGAAGAGGAAAGAAAAAACTCAAATTCATGCAATAAGAAATGAAAGGGTAAAATCACTACTGACCCTGTGGAAATACAGAAAATCATCAACACCTACTTCAAAAACCGTTACTCAAATAGGTTCAATAACACAGAAAAAATGGATAGATTCCTGGAAATCTATGAATTACTAAAGCTGAATCAAGAAGATGTAAAGCTTCTGAATAACCCAATTTAAGTTCATGAAATTGAAAATGTATTAAGGGGCCTTACCAACAAAGAAAAGTCCAAGCCCTGATGGATTCACCACTGAATTATGCAAGAAATTTAGAGAAGACTCAATGCCAACACTCTTCAAACTCTTCAAAAAAATTGAAAAGGAAGTAAGTCTCCCTAACTCATTCCTGGAAACAAGTATTACGCTAATACCAAAGCCAGAGAAAGAGCCAACCAAAAGAGAAAATTGCAGGCCAATCTCCCTAGTGAACATAGATGCAAAAATCCTCAATAAAATACTGGCAACTAGAATACAGAAAGTTATCAGAAATATTATACACCATGATCAAGTGGGATTCATCCCAGGAATGCAGGGATGGTTCAACATGAACAAATCAGTAAATGTAATACAGCATATCAACAGGGCCAAAGAACCACATGATCATCTCAATAGATGCAGAATAATCTTTTGACAAAACCCAACACTCATTCATGATAAAACCCCTACAGAAAATCAGAATAGATGATCTCTACCCCAACCTGATAAAAGCCATATATCATAAACCAAGAGCCAACATCTTACTAAATGGACAAAAGCTGAAAACTTTCGACCTAAACTCAGGAACAAGACAAGGATGTCCATTATCACCACTCCTATTCAATATAGTTCTGTAAATATTAGCCAGAGCAGTTAGACAAAAGAAAGAAAGAAAGGGAATAAGGATATGAAAGGAAGAAGTCAAATTATCATTATTTGCAGACGATATGATACTTTAAATAGGAGACCCCCAAAAATCCATTTGAAGACTTCTAGAAGTAAAAACCAAATTCAGTATTGTTGCTGAATACAAGGTCAACACTCAAAAATCAATAGCATTCCTTTACACAAACAACAAAGTCACTGACAGAAAAATAAGGGAAACCACCCACTTCACTATAACATCCAAAAACATGAAATACTTAGGAATGAATCTAACAAAGGAAGTAAAAGATCTATACAGTGAAAATTACATTACTCTGAAGAAGGAAATTAAAGAAGATTTCAGAAAATGGAAAGATATTCCCTGTTTATGGATAGGAAGAACAAGCATCGTGAAAATGGCCATCCTCCCAAAATTATTATACAGATTTAAAGCAATCCCAATCAAAATACCACTTGCCTACCTCACAGAGCTAGAGGAAGCATTCCTGAAATTCATTTGGAACCAGAAAAGACCTAGAATAGCAAAGGCAATTCTGGGCAACAAAGGTAAGGCAGGAGGCACCACAATTCCTGACTTGAAACTGTACTACAAAGCTACTGTGATAAAATAAGCATGGTACTGGAGTCAAAACAGACCTGAAGGTCAATGGACTAGAGTAGAAGATACAGCTACAACTACAAGCATACTCAGCCACCTCCTCTTTGACAAAGACACAAACATGTACATTGAAAGAAAGATAGGCTCTTTAACAAATGGTGCTGGAAAAACTGGCTTTCTATATGCTGTAAACTAAAACTAGATCCATGTCTATCACCATGCACTAAAAAAAGGCAAAATGGATCAAGGATCTGAATATTAAAACAGACATCCTAAACTTACTAGATGACAATGTAGGTAAAAATGTTTATGACATAGGAGTAGGCAGAGAGTTCATGAAGAAAAATCAAATCGCACAGGAAACACTTCCCAGAATCAACAACTGGGATTTCATCTTACTAAAAGGTTTTTGCATGCCAAAGGAAATCTCCAACAGAGTGAAGAGGAAACCCACAAACTGGGAAAATATCTTAGCCAATTGTCCATCAGACAAAGACTTCTACCTAAAACTTATAAAGAATTAACAGAAATCAGGCCCCCAAAATTCAAGGACCCAATCCAAAAATGGGCATCTGAGATGAATACACACTTCTCAGAGAAAGAAATAGAAATGGCAAATAAATATATGAAAAAATGTTCAACATCCATGGTCATTTGGGAAATGCAAATTAAAACAACACTGAGATTCCATCTCACTCCAGAAAGAATGGCCAAGACTAAAAAATCAACCAAAAACAGATGCTGGAGGGGCTGTGGGGAAAAAGGAACTCTTCTCCACTGTTGGTGGGAGTGTAGACTGGTGCAACCACTGTGGAAATCAGTGTGGAGATTCCTCAAGAAGCTAGGATTAGAGGTCCCATTCAGCCCAGCTATTCCACTTCTTGGCATTTTCGCAGAAGAACTGAAAACATCATACCACAGTGATATTTGTGCACCAATGTTTATAGCAACCCAATTTGTAATAACCAGATCATGGAAACAACCCTAGTGCCCATCAATCAAAGAATGGATAAAAAAGATGTGGTATTTTTATACAATGGAGTACTACTCAGCTATCAAGAAAGATTGCATTGAGACTTTAGAAGTAAATGGACATGACTTGAGACCATACTCGTAAGTGAGATAAATCAAACCCACATGTGTAAATACCATATTGTCTCCCTAGTGTAAGAAAGTGAAAAAGTATATATGATCCAAAATCTACAATAAATACTATGTGGGGATAAAACACTGCTCGAAGAGCAAAAAAAATTGGGAAGGGAAATGGGGGAAAGAGGGAAGGGAAAAGAAAAAGATATAAATCTGTATATATGTATATGTAAGGTAACTAAAACGAACATACTGCTGAATGTGTTAGTTATTGGGAAAGAACTATTACTACTCATATGATTAGATCAATTTTACATGTCTATATCTGTTAATGTAAACAACCATTTTGAAAATAATGAGACGCAATATTGCAACCATTGTCAAGTTTCTATCATCCTGTTTGTAAACCTATACTGTTAGTGTTGTTCATTTACTCTAGTCATTTGTTTGTCTCTTTTGCTTTTTTCTTTCTTATATGTGTCTTTTTTTCTCTTAAACAAAAAAAGATTCTATCATCCTGTTTTGTAAACCTATACTGTTACTGTTGTGCATTTACTCTAGTCATTTTTTGTCTCTTTTGCTTTTCGTCTTTCTTATATGTCTTTATTTTTCCTCTTAAATAAAATAAATAAAATAAATAAATGAAGAGAATAGAACTGCAATCACTTTACTTTAATACTTATTTCATCTTTAGCTGTTTAAATTTCTACTCAATATATATCTTATGGTGTTTGTAATATGTTGGTACAATAGTCCATGCCAATATGCTATTTTTACAAGTGTTTTATTTTTATTGTTTTATGTTTGGAGTACATGATGATTACATTCCTCATGGGAAGTTGATACATATACATAACACATCTTAGTTTTTTAAAATTCCTTTTCCAATCCCTCTCTCCTTGCATCTTCTTGGTCCCCTCCCCTTTTGTAAAGGATCTATCTTCCTATTTCAAGGGATACACACATAATTCTAAGGATATGTATTTACATTTGTTTTGTGGATAACAGTGCATCATCAAAATACTTCGCAGTCTTTTGCTATAGAGAATAGAGATTTCAGATGAAGGTATCAGATTCTGAAGGAAAGATTTGCTATGAGAAAATGTCAGAAAAGGGATATATGAGAGAGCCCTGTGTAGGTCATAGGATATATCACAGCAAATCATGACCTTCTCCAGATGGGACAGTGACAGGAGCCTATGTCTTCACACTGATCTCTGTGTAGCACCTCTATCCTGTAAGATGGTCTATGACTTACTTGCTAAAATAGACATGAGTTCCAGTGATAAATTTTAAATATCTGCTGTTGGAAAATGAACTTTTGAAAAGTTTATGACAAAATGCATTTTTCCTATGATTCAGAAGCATGAAGCATATCAGAAGCACGTTTGTTTAGACATTAACACATCAAATATTGTTTTTGCAAGAAGTGATTTCATTAGCAGCTTAGCTGTAGCTAGCATACTATGAGCTCATCTAATAGAGAACCCCTTTTCTGGACAGAGTGATATTACATTCATTTATACTTTTGTCAAACTTTAAATAGTGAATAGCAATATGCATTTATGTGGCACATGTTTAGAGAATTGCAGCTACAAAATACTTCCTCTTGTGAAGGCTGACTATTTCATGGCTTAGGAGATTTTCATAACTTCTGTTCTAACATAATACAGAAACATCCTCTAGAGTGTTATCTTTATGATCACAGAAACTAAGATATTTAAATTTCAAAGTAAGTATTATCCATTTTCTGTTCATTTTTATCATACTTCCAGGCAAGCTCGCTGATGCCTTCATCATTTGTTAAAGTTTCTCTTTCTTACACGCTGCTTTGGGAATTAATTCCAGGTCACAGAGAAGAAAAAAACTGTTTTTCCTTTCTCCCTCCTCAAGCTCACCTTCCCAGACAAGATTTTTATCTGCATTAAATAGATTCGCTGACCCAAAACTGGTAACCTAACCACAGCGGCAGATTCTCCAGAGCTCAGTGGAGCACAGAAATGCCCCATAATGCCTGATTAAAGCCATCAGTAAAGCCTGCGATAATTCTAAAAGATATCACCCTATAAGGCAGCACTGCCCTACCAGCCATTCGTGTTGGTCTGTATCATTTCATTGCCATGAATACTTCCTTTAATTCTAGCTCCCAATGCAAAGGATCACGGGAATTTGAACAGGACTCACTTGGAGAATTGTTCCATTATATCTGTCAGGACAGGAAAATAAATTCTTCACCCAAGTGGTGAGCCCTGGCAAAAATTTACTTAGGTGTATACACCTAGGTATACTATATAAGTAATACTTCCTTTCATGCATGCTTCTGTTTGCAAACAGAAGTGGTAGGCAAAACTTTGCTTTGTTTTTTGGACTCCACATTGGGTTGTGAACACTAATGTGGTCATCTTCCCCAGAATCCTGGAACCAATTTGTGAAACAAAGTACCATTGTCTTGCTTTAGGGATGACAGCTGCCAAACTGAACATTAATGTGCTTCTCCTATTATCTCATTTCATACTCACATATGAAAGAAATCCAATTAGATGATATTTCCCTACTTTATAGACCAGAGAAGGATGTTTCTGAAAGGTTAATTGCTGTGCTGACAAGCACATAGTAAAGTGCTTGGTTCAATCCAATATCTAACTCCATACTGTTTTTACATCTTCTATATTATGTTGTCTCTTCTAAATGGATTATTAAGTAGGTAATGTTATTTGCTCTACTTAAATAATGATAATAGATCATATAATCAGGATGCTGAAATTTATCTCAATTTTATTGACATCTATAGCTGAAAATGTTCAAAATTTTTCGATAATCATGATTTTTGGAAGAAACAAAATTTGTCCTACGTATTGTTTCTTAAGTAATTTTTTATTAAATATAGCCCCTATTGGTTGTGACCATTTTTGGAATTGATTCTGTGAGCAGAAGTATTTAATTTTCTTATCCAACAATTACCTGGAAATATTTGTGCAACATGTCATGATTCTCTTAATGTGATCACTCGCAAGTACTAATAAAATACAGGTTATAGTTATGTGAATATTTAGTTGCTAAAATAACACAAGCATTTGCTTTTAAATCATCCACTCATAGCTTTTTGGTCATATCTAGAAAAGTACTAAACATTCTCACATCCACTGATTAAGAAATAACATGTTACATTTTTAGAGCATTTTTCTGTTGTCCAATTGTAAGTACTAATTTCGTGGAAAAACATTTTTAGTCAGTTTGAAGCACCATGCATCAGATCATGCTCCCTGCCTCATTTTCTGTACAAATTAGAAGTCCAAGGTGGTATAATAAATACTTTAGCTTTGAAATTTAACTGAACCTTAGAATATACTCTTTCATTTGTATAAATTTTCTTTTAAGTCACATTCTATGAACAAATAACTGGGCAGAAATTTAATTCTTCATCCCTCACATTCTAATAGATATATCCAATTGTGTATCTCACTGAACTCTCCAGTTCAACTTGTATAAAACCAAAATTATCTTTCCCCCAAAGTTGAAGTCCTTCCAGAAAGATCTATTTCAATCTCCAATTCATCATTCTACTAGTTACTTAGGCTTGAACTTTTGTCATCCTTAAGTCTTTCATTTTTCTCTTCTCTGTGTCTATATTCTATAAATTATGTTGAGTTTATACTGCTCTATTTCCTTTGCTAACATGTTACCTTCTGCTGTGACTACAATGTGTGCCTTAACTAGCCTCCCTTCCCAGTTCTTTTCCTCCTTCCATCTGTCTTCCAAAGTACTCTAAGGTTGCTCTCTCTAACTCAACATTTTGCATATGCCTTCACCCCACACAAAAGCATGCATTTATTCTGAAATTAAACTCAAAACGCCATGCAGAAGTTCTTTTTTTCAGGTTCAAAACCACTACTCTTGGGAGATATGCTTCCCAGATTGGGAGGTAAATCAAATCCCTCAACAACATATTATTTTCATTTCCATGTGCTTGTTTAGTTATGACTTGTCCAATAATATCACCTAGTTTTTTATTGTCAGTGATGACTAGCCCTAGATCCCGAGTAATTTCATCACTCTCTTGGGGAAAACAACTATACAGACATGGTTTAAAGAAACAGAAAATACAAGGAATTGGCGTTAGTATTGTGTTACGCAATTGTATCATCTTTTGATTGTCACAGGGGATCATTTTAGCTACATTCATGTGAACAATCATCTTTAAAATTTTAATTTGAAAATGAAGTACAAATCTGACTAGCACTGGAAATCCAGTAGACACTCTATTTGAGTACATGTTATCCTTATTCACTTCATTTTAACCAGTAACTGGCAGGTTTATATCAATAGCTTTTTTCCTCCTACTTATAAAACTAAAGTAGAACTCTAGGGTCTGGCTTCTGAATTGTACAATTGAGGGATTATTAACTAGAAATGACTTTCTCTGCAGATTGCTGGGACAGTTTACAAACTTAAATTCAAGGAGAATGCTCCACGTCTTTTTGCTGACCTCATACACATCTTTAGTTAGCATAACACGGTACTATTTCAGCCATCTCACAGGACTGACTCATTCTTTTAGAATCATTTTTTCCCCCCTTGGGGTGACTGATAGATGAAACAATATAATGTATTTATGTCCTGGTCAATGTGCATTATTATGAAACTGGTAGGAAAACTACCCTCTATAAAAGCTGTATAGCTTTTTATTTTGAGAAAGATGAAATGCATGTATATACTAAGGAGATGAAAGTTTAGCTCTGGTAATTTTACTTGATATGTCTTAAACAAATTACAATACAAACTCTAGAACATGAATTTTTAATGATTAGCAAAAATGAAATAGGAGTATAGGTAAATAAGTATTGAATTTCTTTTCAACAACTCACACTCATATTAGCTAGCAGGATTAGTGGATAAACTATGGTATAAACAAAGCTAAGGCCAGTTAGATTTTACCTGAGCCTGAAGGAAAACAGAACTATGACTATAGCTTGTACTCACAAATCCAATCTGCTGACTCTTTTATGCTGAAAGGTAGATGATGAATAAAAGAATAATTATTCAAAAATAATCTCTTCAATATAAAAATGTATGTCTTATGAATTCTGGGCTTGATGTAACAGTTTTCTATAAAACAGACTGTAATGGAATATTCAGAATCATTCTATGAACCTATAAAACACAAATTTATTCAGCATTGCAATCAGATGTCACCTAAATTTAAAAAATGCTTTTAATTTTTAATGACTAACAATAGTAAATATCTAGCTATTGCACTTCACTTAGGAATATTCAGTCCAGGTTAATGAAATATGAACTTAACCTGCATATTTCCTCTTTTCCCTTGGATTTGATGAGAAAAGTGGTTGTGACATGGAGAAAAATTAGATGTCTTTGAGAATTTCAGATTAGATTTCAGCTCCTGTCGTGTTCTTTCCTAGGTGTGCGACCTTAAGCAAATCGACTAACCTCTCTTAATCTTTTTCTTCACCTGACAGTGTAGAAAATGGTGTATTATAAAAGATCATCATGAAAATATATGTATATATGTTATGTATAAATAATTCATATGTAATATAACAATATTTTCAATAATGACATAACAATGTTCTTACATAATTTACTTGTTATATATTGATAGAATATATTTATGTTTTATTATAATAAATACATGTATGCTAGCTTAAAATTATATATGTATGTGTACATGCTTTGCAAAATCTCAAAAGAGTACTACAAATATTGTATACTGAGAACTTCACAACTAAAAACTTCTTAATATTGTTAGATTGTGGGCAAACTCAATGCTGTTGTCTTCTGATGCAATTTATATTTTTAAAAAATGATGAGATAATCTCTATTTTTTTAACATTGTTTACAAAATCTGGCTGAATTTTGAGTTTTCATATTAAGGTAAGTGTTAATTTTCCATTGAAACAGAATACCAAGAAGCACACACATATAAATAGTGCACCGAGAAGGGAAGAACTGGTACTTAAGTTCTTTTTCTGGAAGGTAATAGAGCTTTTTCTCATTACTGCAAGTGCATGAATGAATGAACAACATCACAAGTACAGACGTTCTACACATTCTTTCATCAAATAGACCCACTGCTGCCTCAGTATTTTTTTTTTGTTCAACACTATTGATTTTTCCAACAATTGAGTTTGTTTGCAATAAGCTGAACTGGAGCATAACCTTTCACTAATTAGAAAAAAAAATGTATGAGTATTTGCTTGAGGAAGCAATAGCATTTCTTGTATGTTTTCTCGTGCAAACGCAGAGTGATGTTCTGTTTGACTGCTATTGCTTCTTTTTTCCCCTTGTAACAGTGTTGTTAAGTCTAATGATAAAAATGTTCAAAAATGTTTTAAATAATTTGTGCTTATTCTGGAAACAAAAAGTCCCAAGGTCAGCTCTGAATAGGTGCAAAAATAGAAGGCATCTTAGCACACCAACCTCAGCTATTAATCACTTTGTATATTTCTAAGCCTTTGTCATTATTTACAAATATTTTTACATTCTAGTCCATGTTGAATGTGAACACCTTAATTATCATTTTTGTCTTAGTGAAAAAAAACTCCATTATTAATATTTATATATTGCTATTATCATTATGAAATCATGTTGAACTCAGAAACTAGAAAAGAAGTACATATGTGATTCATTGTTTTGTTTTTTCACTGCTTCTGGTCAGAGTGATTGAATTGGCCCATGCAGATTTCTTTAGCTCAGCAAAGTTCAATCATGTAAGCAATTTCAATTATATTATAAATAAAAGCTGCTCTACTTCAGCATATTCACAGTGATTAAAAATCACTCATTTTTCTTAAATTTTGAAATCAGACAGTATTCCTTGAATAAAATAGCTTATGTTAAAAATAAACTGAAAATGAGCACAGCCATGGTTATGAAGGTGCAAACAGGTGTAACTGAATAAAGGTTATATGTACTCTGGAAATATAGACCAGAGATCAAGATATCTGTTGAAATACAAATCAGATGTTTAGAAAATCTCTAGTGGTAAAGAAAGTCAGAAACCGTCAACATCAGTATTACCAAGAGATGTCATCTGGTTCTTATGTCGATGTAAAAATGAGAGAATCATGGCGACAGCATTCGAATGAAGGAGACTAGATAATGGCCTAGATTTCATTTCCTTTTGTAGACCTTACCGGCATAGGACAAGTATTTGGTGGTGCATTCCTAGCCGAACAAAACTCCTTGGGATAAATAAGGTGCCAATGTTAAGTAACAGATGCTTAATGCTAAGAATAAATGAATTCTTCTGTTACTGCTTGGATTTAAAGTGTCCCCCAAAGACAATTGATAGGCTTTAAGGATGTGATTGAATCATGAGAGAGCTAAATTCATGATTGTAGGAGTTCCTATCTGAGTAGGCTATATCAAGAGTTAGGGGCTAATAGCCAAGTTGGAAAGAGTGAGTAATGAGGTGTATCCTTGGAAACTGTATCTTTTCCATAGTCCCTTCCTCTCTGGCTTTATCTGTTTTTCTGGTTTCCCACTGCCATGAAGTGAGAAGGATTGCTCCATTATGCCATTTTGCCATGATATTCTTTACTACCTCAGGTCAAAAACAATAGAAGTACCTGACCATGGACTGAAAACCCTAAGTCCATAAGCCAAAACAAACCCTTCTTCATGTAAGCTGTTAGTCTCAGATATTGTGTCACAGTGATGGAAAGCTGACTAACATATCCCCCAAGTCCAATTTCCTCAGAGTAAATGTATTTTAAGAAGAGCTCTCTCATATAGTCAATTTTGTATGTGACATCTGAGGACAAGCACATTACAGTGAGCCAACAGTGGCAGTTTGAGAATGAGTTTCAAGGAGAAAATTGACCCTTCGACGTATTCTCTTACTTTTAAATAGCTTTGGCCTTTGCTAGCATTTCGACAGCCTTATATGTCATTGTTGACTGCCAATGTGGAGCATATGCCCCATTTAAAAGATGTGCTTAAAGTGAAAGTCTCTGCTTTCACCAATGCCAATCTGAGTTTCAGTCACCATCAAGTTATATGAGTTCTCTTGAAGTAAATCTGCCTTGCTGTTCTTGTTTTCTTCATGCTAACATACTATGAGCGTTAAAATAAAAATAAGTTTTGAATATCAGAATTCCTAGTCAGATGCTTTATATTACATTGGCACAATCACCAAAAGACAATTTTATAAATTTAGGTGTCTTTATTTATTTTCTATCATTTTATAATGTGAGTTCACCAGATTTAAAAAATGGTAACATATTTTTGGAATTCAAAGAACTAAATAGCAGTATATAAATTTTTGAAGAGTGTGCTGTTATAATGCTTCCATTTTTCAAATCCCAATAATTTTCTTAGAAATTATAATGAATTTTAAGGAACTTTTTCTCAATGTGAAGAAAACATTGAAAATATTAATACATTAGTAGAAAGTATCATTTAAAGAAATAATTGTATTACAAGTAGAGAAATTGGAAGTTTGATAATAAGTATAATTCAATGAATAATTTTCTGTGGTGAGTCATCGTTTCCTTGCAATAAAGGTAAATTTTCTCTTTTTATGTGCATGGAGAAAATTTCTTTAAAAGAATCCAAAGGTCACAAGGAAAAGAAACAAATGTATTGCCAAAGAAGTTTCCCAGGTTCTTCAGTGTTTCATGTATTTGTCAATATATTGAATGATTCTTTGGAAGTATTTAGTAACAGAGATGGCAGGATAAATCTTCTCCTTTAATCATGAAACTCTGTTTCTAAAAAATAAACAATAGTAATCCATTTGGATGATCTTATTTCACTGGTATAGTCAAAACACCATAACAGATCATTAAATATAATAGGTCCTCAATTAAATGTTTAACTAGCCATAAGATTAAACTCAGTGAACAAAGACTGTTCTAAATTTAGGTAAATAAGAATGGAAGCCCCTGGATAACTTAGTACATAATATTGGCCTTAATTTTTTTCTGTTCCAAGTTGAAGGGAGATGAAAGAACTCAAAAAGCTTGATGCTCTGGCCAGCGGGCAATGTGGACGGCCATGGACCCTTTGCTTTTATTCCACTGTGGATTTCTGTAGCAGAGATAGCCTTGTTATACCTTGAGCAGATATTATGACTATATTGCTAAGTACAGTGCTATGGTAAATACAAATATTTTATACAGCAAACATTCTTATCAATTAACAGTAAATTCCAAATGCTTTGCCAATAAAAGTGCTATTGCTCCTTTGACCTGTTCACAACAGCGTGTATAATGCATATTCGCTTATTTACATAGTGAGTTTTACAGTACATACTGGTCTTTCTCTCAGTTATTTTCCTTGTGCAATGTACCAGCTCATTAGGAAGTTTCTACAGAGTAACAATCAAGTCATTTTGAAATCACATACAAAATGGTATTTGGTGAGCCATCTTTCTCTATGAGGTTTAGGTTATCTTTTGGAAATTGGAACTAAATAGTTATAAATTATGAATCACAGTGGTTTTCCAGTGATTTCTTTTTTAAAAAACCATTAGTGTATGCTTGCAATACATAGCAGTGATATTGTTTTGGGTAACTGGTACATGCATAGAATATGTATTGATCTTTTAGTATCACATTACACCTGTGTCCCTTACCTCTCCCTTCTAATCTTCTCTGTCTGAAAACAATTCTGCCATCCTTTCTTTATTTTACTCATTTGTTTATTTATTTATATTTTAGGCTTCCCATCTCTTGTGATTTTAAAAATTTAAAGTAGTGATTTTAAGAAAATACAATAAATTAAATTAGTTCACAATTATTACCCAAAAATATATATAAATATATATATATATATATATAAAATAAATGGGCCAGATTTGATGCTGTATGTCTGTAATCCTAGGACTCTGGGAGGCTGAAGCAGGAGGATTACAAGGTCAAGCTCAGCATGGGCAATTTAGGGACTTAGAAAGTAACTGTCTCAAAATAAAAACAAAAAATGGAACAGAAAAAGAGTAATTGTATTTAGTTACCCTAGTGTGCTGTGCAAGGAGTCATCAAAATATATGGTGAATGTTTAAATTTTAAAAGGCATACTGTCAATCCCATTAAAACCCCTCAAAGTGTGCCTTGTTTGTCTTTGAAAACAGTGATTACTTAATTTTTACCACTTGCTGAAGCAGTTCAGTAAGTCTTGTTCCCTGACTGTCTTTATGAGGTATAAGAAAAAAATGCAGCGAATGCTACTCTGAAGGGCCCCCCAAATAAAGGCAAGCTCATAAAAATATTAGAATGTGTCCTCATTCACCTTTCTTGTGGTATCTCACACCATGGGAATTCTAACCCAGTATCAAAATGACAATGAAATGCCAAAGTTTGGAAATGCTTTAGTACATGAAGGCAGCCACAACAGTCCAACTAATCATCTTCACAAAAGAAAACTTCCAGATATGTTTCAGAAAGAGGCAAGCGCTGGGCATGGTGGTGCACACCTTTAATCCCAGCACTGAAGCGGCTGTGGTATGATGATCGTTGTGAGTTCAAGGCCAGCCTAAACTGTATAGTGAGACCCTGCCTCAAAAAATAGGGCTGGGGATTTAGCTTACGCACCTGCCTGGCAGGCTCGAGGTTGTGAGTTCGATCTCTGGTATCAAAAAAAAAAAAAAAAAAAAAGGCAAGAACTGTGTCATAAACGTTTGGAACAAGCGTGTGTTTTCAGGGTGAGTATTTTGAGGGGGATTGATAAGAATGTATCTTTTACTAAATTTAAACATTCACCATATTTGTTAACATACCTCATAAACATTCATGTCTACATTTGAAACCACTGGCAAATATAATAGTTTACAAAATAAATTAGTCCATTTCAAATTGCAATGGTACATAATGTAGTTCTTCCCCAAATTTAAGAGATTCCATGAATATTTTAATACCATATTCTACAATTTAACATATAAAGATACAATTACTAATGACTGGTAATCTTTTCTCAGCTACCTTCTTGATTTCATTGCTATCATGGACTTTTGGGACACTTCTAAAGTCAGATGCAACAACTATAAGAGAACAGGTAGTATTAGATGACATTAGTTTCAATGCTCACAATACTAACCATAATCTAGAATATATGTTGAATAGAAGAATGCCTCCAACTTTCATTAAAATATTGCTTCTTTTCCTCACAAAGCATGCTATCCATGGAAGCTTTCATAATGAATAGATATTGATTAAACATATTTGATCATCAAGTATATCTCAGGTTCAAAAAATTTCTTGCAACACACAGTAGGGCTGAAATCTAGTAGGAGGGCTGTTGTGGTTTAGACATTAAATGTCCCCTACAAGTCTCACGTGTTTGGAATGTAATTGGATCATTCAGGCACTACACTCATTGGTTGATTTATCCACTGACAAATTCATAGCTGAATGTGCTGAAGTGTAACCTGGTCAGAGAGGCTGATCACTGCGGGAGAGACCTAAAAGGGTCTATTCTAGGTTGTTATTCTCTCTTTCCCTCTCCTTTCCTCTCCTCTTCTATCTTCCTCCTCCTCCCCTCCTCCCCTCGCTTTCTCCTCTTCTCTCTCTCTCTCCTTCTCTCTCTCTCTCTCTCTCATTCTCTTTCTGTCTCTCTCCTCCATCCTGACTGCAACTGTGCTCTGTCATACCGTTCTACCATGATGTTTCTGCCTTGGAGTCAACTGACCATGGACCAAATCCACTGAAAGCCATAAATCAAAATAAACATCTATGCCTTCAAATTGTGGGTATTGGGTATTTTGTCTCAGTAAAAAGAAAGCTGACCACTTACAAGTGCCAGATGCAAACATATCCAACTATAACCTAATAAAGTGTGCAACAACAAAGAAATGCAATTAGTATACTGGGATACAGTTCATGTCATTAATTTTGTCCTGGAAAGGAAAGAAATACAACAGTTAACACTGAGTCACATCACTATGCGTCACATTTTTTTTAAATGCTTTAAATGAAATGAACTAATAGGAGTAACCGGAAATGAGTATTATCTCCATATTTTAAGACTGTAAAAGATAATACACCTTGCCCAAGGTCATAGAATGAGTAGACAGTAAAAGCCAGGATTTGTGGTTTTAAAGACAATGTTCTTGGCCCTGAGGCCACACTGCCTGTTTCTCTTTAAAATGTCCTGGGAAAGGTGAGGTACAAGTAGGAATTTCAGTTACAACTTGGAACATAATGATGATTTCATCATCTATAGAAATAACAGAAAGAATTTTAAGCACACTTTGGAGCTATACCAACCTAAGAGCGGCCTTCTAAGCAATGGAAGAGGTTTTGGCCTTATTCTTTGGGATCCCTCAGGGTATATGGCAACGCTTACTCTGAACTTTATACTGAATTCTTAGCCACGGTAAAGTATAATTTAAGCTGCCAATGAAATGTATAGGCTTTAATTTCTATAATCATTTTGAACATGCAGTATGGAATTGAAGCAATTAGCTACATTGTATAGTCAGAATAAACCATTTTACTCTCGATATTCTTAAACTATTTGAATAATAATTGGTGTAAATACAGTATTTTCCCATAAATTATATAAACTCTATTTGAAGTATAGTGTTACAGAAATACATAATTTTTGTTAAAGTTTCAATACTTGAAAAAATTAAAATGTTCTTATTGAAGGCTCCAAATCATTTATACTGTTTGCAATCTTTTTTGTTGGAACTGTGTATGATAAAAGAAAATAAACAAAGCAAACACAATACTGTTACATCCAAAACAACAACAAAATTTCACTTGGAAGGGCTCACTTGATTTCAAATTTTATGTGGCTCTCAAATAGGCAGAGTTTATTTGTTAAAGGTATCCAATGAGATAGTTAGAAACTGTTGGGGAAAAGAGAAAACACTATGCACTAATACTAAGTTTGAAAATTGCATATGGTGGCCAAGACCCTGCGTTATCCCTGTCTCTTGAAAGTTCATCGTGCACAGTGAGTGCTCCATCTTAACTCTCTAATAATCTGAAAGGAAGTATGTGGAATCTTTCTGTCTACAAAGGTACTAGGCTTTTCCTGATCTTTATTTCCTAATACAGTGTAGTTTGGACAGTTTTTTTTTTCTGACTTAGGCATTTCAATTTCCACTTTATGTTTGAGGAATTGTTTAGCTTTTCAGTAATTGCATCCTTTCCTGAGCACTTAGAATCTTTCCAGAGGAAGCAATCACTCCACTTTTTTCCTGTTGACACCCCAAGTCTCCTTTCCATCACTCAAAAATTTGCTTTATATGTCATTTCCCTTCAAAATCATCATTTAATTCCTTTCACATTTCTATTTTAGGAATATCTGAATAATATAAGAACATGACACAAAGAAGATGGTCAATTGATTACAGATAATATGCTTCCTATTTTCATCTTTTTTTCTTTTCTACTTTAACTTTTTGAGAAAGCAAGTCTATGGGTTTTTATCCATAGCTACATTTCACTTAGAATAGCAAGGACCAAAGTTTAGAAAAAAAATAATTGTAAATCAGCAGAAATAAATAATTGATTGCATCCAAAAAGACATTTAATGTTTATATATTATGTTAAATCATAATCTGAATTGGTATGTTGTAACTTTGAGAAAAAGTATTCTTATCATTTTATTAAATCAGTGCAAACAGTTGTCAGAAAAAGATACTATCTGGTCAGAAACTATTAATAGTGGTATACATTAGTCATAAACCATTCTAAAATTTTCAATATTCAGTGGACATAGTCATTAAATAAACTACTGAATTAGGAAACTTTCTGTCAACTGGGGCAATATCCCTGGCATACAGTTTGGAGGAGGTAAGGTTCTTTTTGATTCATGGTTTCAGAAGGTTCAGTTGCTGGTCACTTAGATGCATTACTTCTGGACTTTTACTGAGATATAATGATCATGCCAGTGAGTATGTAATGAAGCAGACTTCCTCATCTGGTTCTGGTTAAGAAAGAGGAAGAATGGAATCATATAATATATCTGAGCTTCCTCAATCTGCTTTGTTCCTTTTGGACTTCCATCCTATTGGATGGTGCCACCACATTCAGGATAGATCTTTCCCCTCAGTTTGTTGTCTGACATGCCAATCATCTATTTGTGCACCTTAAAAGACTCATCCAATAGTGTGCTTTTTCTAATTTCCTAGGTGTTTCTCCACTCATTCAAGAATTATGCACTCACCAAAATAAGTGCTTATCATTACTGAATTCCTAATCTTTTGCAGAAAAAGATTGGAAAAAATATGTGAACAAATTTGCTTCAGAATATGGGGAAAAATTCAACCTCTAAAAGAAAAACCACCATAATATAAGGATGAAAATATATTTTAAAAGAGCATAAAAGGAATGCTTTTGTTTCTAACAGGTAATTTCATTTTCTGGCCAAGGAAGTTCAAAAATAGAGAAAATAAAACTTAAGTATATTTATGTAAACTACTCCCATAGATCTAATTTTTTAAAAAAATATTATAAATATTACTAGGATTAGATATCAACTTTTTTCAATATTAACCTTTTCTAAATACTACAATTTTAACTGAAAAAAACCATTAACTCACTTTTTATAAGAAAGATTCTATTCACCAGGGCTCACTCACTTGGGAGAATTTGAAACAAAGGGGAGGGCACTCATGTTTTATTTGAATATGAAATCAGTATTTCCCTGACTTCTTTGGACTAATGGTCATTTCACACCTTATTTTACATCTCTAGATAGTTTACTTTAATTACAATTTTTCCTTCAGTTGATTTAGAAATAATGCTAAGGAGATTTAATGCAATTAAACACCCTAAAGTTGTGTCATTAATTCTTTTACCTATTTCTAACAACTGAAAATTAAAGTGTTAGCTTTAGCTAATTCAACAAACAGTTGAGTTATGGGGCACAAATTGAAACTTTCAATGATTCCAGCATATCTTCTCTTAGCATCATTCATCAAGTGACTGCAATGTCAGGGTTCATAAAAGGAGACTGTGTGAAAAGAAGACTATTTTGTCTAAATATATATATATATATATATATATATATATATATATATATACACACACACACACACACAATAGTTGAGTAGGTTGGTCAGTTAACTGAAAATTAAATAATTCTAGGTAAAGTGACTTAAGCTGCCTAAAATTTTCTGGACAATTAAAATAATTGGTAAGTAAACATATGGGGCTCATAAAATTTATTTTAATTATCAAGCAAAAGCAGAACAATTCCAACACTGTTAATACCTCACTAAAACAAGTGTTTCTCAGGGGCATTTGCTTCATTGTTTGTTATCACTCCTATCTTTAGTTTATGTCATCTGAAAATAAGTGACATGTCCTACAGAGACATGGGAAACTGATGCATAGCCCCCCAACATTTAATGACCTAAATCCATTGCAATGACTTGTCTTTCTATTCAAATAACCAGTTTGTGATAAGATTTACTAAAATCAACTTTTGTAGTATTATTTCAACAAAGAACTGCTTTTTGTGTGACAGGCTCTAATATCTAGCTACTAAGACTTACCGTATTTCTCTCCTACTGAGAACTATTTGTTATCTAATGTCACTTACAGACTACATGTAAATCAAATTATTATTTAGAGCTCTGTGTGGTGCAATGCTGATTAAAAATTTGTCAAGCTGTCTGAAGAATAAGGCCATTTCCCAGCATGGAATGATGTTATTTATTCTAGGCCCAATGACTGATACCAGAACCAATGTTTAATAATAATATCTGTGACCCAGGGTGGTGGTACAAAATCATTTAGAATGATCTCTCTTATCACATTCCTAAGGCATGAGAATTTCTGATAATGCTGAAATACTTGGAGAGGAAATACATCAGAAGGCAGTGAAACTCTCAGCAGGCACTTTTGGATTCTCACAATCATTTAGCACTATTGACCACTCCTTGAAATTTTATAACTGCTTCCCACACCTTTGATTCTCCGACTTTTTCTCCATTACTTTTGTCTCTTTGGCTATTTTTTTTTTTGTATTCTGCTCCTCTTTTAAACATTCAACCTTATGGTTTGTCTTGAGTGTTTATTGTTCCTCATATATTCTCTAGGCAAGATCTTTGTCTTGACCTTTAGACCCAAACATCAGCACACCATAAGACATCTCTCACTAATAACTCAGATTAAACCGGGATCAATGATCTCATTATCTTCCATGTAAACGGACTTGTTCTAATGTATGGTTCTGAGATTCACACAGTCATGTGGCATACTTTCCATGAATCCGCCTTCTTTATTGTCTCATCCATTGAAACTTGATCAGTCAACCCCTTAAATACTGCTCAACTTTACTCTAGATTTTCTTTTCCTACTGCCTCAGTTTGTGTCCTTATTATCTGTCCACTATCACCGTGCCAAAGAACTCACTACCTGCACTCTTGCCTACTCTGATCTAGTTTCCTGAGTTCATATTCTGAAACACAGACCAGAGTAAATTATTACCAGCCTTTAACAATTCAACAACACGTAAAGTCCAAACATATTCTCATAGCAGAAGTAGTCTTCGTGGCATTATCTGAAGCCATGTTTCTAGGCTCAATCCTTAGCTTTGTCTCTTTTGTGCTGTAAGTTTTACCTATATTATATGACCAAGGCATAGCAAAATGTTTCATACTCATGCGTGTGCATGCATTTTACATAGTTCTGCTTATAAAATACATAGTGTTAGCTATCTATTGTTATGTAGCAAGTCACCATAATCTTAATGCCTTAAAACAATGCACATTTATTATCTCATACTTCCTGTAAATTAGGAATCCAAGAATGGCCTACCCTGGTCCTCTGATTCACAGCATCTCACAGGCTGCAACAAAGCTTTCAGTCAGGATGAGACTTTCATCAGCTGGGGATGAACCTACTTTCAGTGCTTGTTAGCAGAATTCAATTTCTTGAGGCCTCAATTCCTAACTGGCTATTGGCCAGAGATTTCCCTCATTCCTTATTGCATGGGCCTTCTCATGGGCAGCTTCCAGACAGATATGACAGCTGCTTTATCAAGCAAACAATGGAGAGAACCTCTTAGAAAGATGAAATTCATTTTATACAGCCTAATTATACAAGTGACATCTCATCATCTTTGCTGTGTTCTACTGGGTAGAGGCAAGCAACTAGATCTAGCACATACTGAACAGGATGTAGGGATCCTTTTTGACTCAAAAGGATGCAAATATGAGGAGATGGAAAATCATTGGGAGTGATTTCAGAAGTTGCCTATCATACTTCACCCATATTGTCCCACTCTCATTAACTCGCTAACACTAGCTTTCATTATTGAAGATCTGTTTCAGTTATTAAGACTTCAGTCTCACAAAGACAATTTCCCTGACCAAACTCACTGAAGTTGGTTATTCACTCTGTGTACTCACAACACATCACTAACCTTATTTTTCATTTATTGTTTACATAGCTTTCTCTGTCTCCAATACTTTACAAAGAGAATTTTTATCTTATTTTCTAATACCTAGTAAGACAGTCAATTGAATGACAGTGCTCACTAAATGATAATAATAAATCTTTAAGAATAAATGAAACCACAAGAATTAGCAATTTTGAAACTATCTAGAGATATGGTATCCCCTGGGGATACTTGACAGCAAATGTTCTGCCTAATATCTCAGTAGATTATAAATGGCAATCTTCCGCGAGAAGCATTGCAAAGTGACAGAGCTGTCTATGTCTGTTATACTTAATTCAAGGAAGAAACAACCATATAATAAAATGCCATGTGTCTAATATCGTACAATAGTTAAAATCATAGATTTTAGCATAAGACAATGAGATAGAATCACAACTCTGCCACTTGTCAACTGTGTGGCTCGGAGCCTGTTATTTAACATCTCTGTTTCTTGCCTTAGTGGTCTGTGAAATGGGAATAGTATTTGGACATATATTAGAAAGCTGTTGTAAAAGTGAAATGAACTGATTCATGGAAAGCAGTTAAAAGACAATTGCAGTCTCAGTAAATGTCATTCATTATTATTTCCTTCACCTGCATTGAAATAGAAAATGATCATTATATGTTATAAGTGGAAAAACAGCTTAAGAAATATGTACAACATTTTTGTTTTTCATCTATGTATACATACTAAGTTCATCCATATGTTTATATACAAGGCAGATTTTGAAGTATATGCAGACCTTTTTGTCTTTTTGAGAAAGGGTCTTGCTATGCAGTTTAGACTGGCCTTGAGTTCACTTTGTAGCCCAGGTTGGTCTCGAACTCAGAGCGATCCTCCTGCCTCAGCCTCCCGAGTGCTGGGATTACAGGTGTGCACCACCATGTCTGGCTAGTATATGCAGATTTTAACAATGATTTTTGTCCAGAGATTGGGGAGCAGTCACAGGTGTTTATGTTTATTGATTATTTTGCAGCTATTTGTAGAGTTTGAATTATTCTAAGTAAGTATATGCCATTCTTATTACCTATTATTGGTTAAATTAGCTGCTTTAAAAATATGTTTAAAGTCTAGTACCTATTATCTCAGAATGACCTTCTTTGAAAACAGGGCCACTGCATATACAATTTAAGATGAAGGTTGGGCCCTTGATCTGATATGATTAATATGTTTATAGAAAGAGAAGCTAAGAAGCAAGGAAAAGATTCTCTTACAGATTTCAGAGGGACTGTGGCTCTGCTACCACTTTGAATTTGGACTTCTGACTCCTAGTCAATATATTTGTATTTTCCTAAAATACCCTATTTAGGCTCTTTGTTTCAGAAACCTTGGGAAATGAGCACATAACTAAAATAATCAGTGATTGTTTTGAAACATAAGCCGAAAAATTGAAGAACAGATAGTTGAAGATCTCATGAAGTTATAATCTCTTTATACATTTTAGTATCTGTTTTGTTTAAACCTTGATTCTTCAACCATGGCAATAGATATATTTCTTTTACAAATCCCAACCAAATCTTTGACAAGCAGTTCACATACTGCTGGAAAGTTTTAAGATAACTAGAACTATTTTTTCCATTTTGTTTGTTTCTGAGGTTTTTTGTACCCAATTTCCAATCACACAAGCATTTTAAGAATCTAGATCATCCAAGAGTTAAATATTTGATTGGCTGCTGCGACAACATAAACTTAAAGAGAAATAGCAAGTAGTTTGCCCACAGAATGTGACTCAAGTGATATGTATTTTAAATACATAATTAGAAACAAAATAAAAGGCAATTAATTTCTAACCAGTCTTTCAACTGTTTAAAACAATATAATAATAAAACTAATTGACAGAGATTGCTTTTGCAACTACATCAAAGTTACTGAAATAGAATCAATTAGACAAATATACAAAGTTAAATATTAATAATTGTTGAATACTGTTTCCTGTAAAAAGGACACATTATTCAACACTAACATTTGTTGGTAACCTTAGAATTTCTGCAAAAAGTTTCTTTAATGATGAAACTTTCCTTTTTTGTTTTCTTTAACACCTTATAGAAAGAAGAAGAAACATGTCAGCAATTAAGAATTGTTTTCTTTGCTTAAAATATGTAACAAAGAAAAATGCAGGAAGGAAATTAAAATTGAATCTCTATGATTATTAATACAAATAGAGGGAGGCATGGAGCAAATAACTTCCAGTAGTGGATCATTTATCATTTTTTAATCATTGCCCATATCCTTCACAAAACATTTAGATATTCATCAAAGGACTTTTCCTCCAACTTTTAAAGAAATTCTAAAGATTTAAATTTAACTTAATCTCTCACTGTTTCATTCTTTCTTCTGATGGGATTATTTGTGTTCATGACAGGAATTTACTCATTTAAAATATTATTAGGAATATCTGAGAATTATATTGCAAAATATGAAAAGAATAAAACGGAAAGAAAGGAGAGAAGGAGGAGGGCATAAGAAGAGGGAGGGAGAAAGAAAAGAAATAAAATACATATTTACTCTCTGTTGTTCATTTGTTGAAGTGTCAAGCTTTTTCCATTACTGATATAGAAGAGGGAGAAGAAAACAAACTACCACCCTATGTGTCACATTGTTCTGAAGTAGTTACTGTTACTTATTGAGGGAGCAAACGGCCAATGTATTTTTTCCTCCTGTGCTAATGGAAAGGTTAAACAGCCTGAGAATCACCTGCACCGTGGAAATGTTTTCTGAGGTTAATAGGAACAAAGTGTCCATCTTTGAGTTATTTTAACAACTAAACCCTAAAGACCGGAGACAAACTAAAAGACAGTAAGGAAATATAATTACATTGGACAATAATGTCATGAAGAGTTAATTAGGCTTCAGTGAGTCGAAACTTATTGTGAGGATTTGGCATTTCAGAAAACCACCTAGATTGATTCATAGAACCCTCAGACACTCAAGGTGTAATTGTTGTCATTATCGTTTTAATCGGTGGTGTAATTTAATGGTTTTACATGTGGATGCAAGTGTTTCTAGGCTTTGGGGAATTTCAATATTTGAAATGTAGCCTGCGAAAATAATCATGCCATTTCATAGATTTGATATTTCCCTTTGCATTAAGGCTGCTTTTTCAAAATAATTATGTTGATGAAAGCATATGCTCTGATAACTTACACAACTGCCTTGTTTAGCACCATATTTCTTTCTCTGAGAGATCACTGGAATTATCTTATGAGACAAACTTTCCACCACACTTATTGAGTATATAATATAGAGTAATATAATACAAAATACTGAAAAGATGGTGGGGGAAAGCACCTTCAGTAGCCTCTAGGTGGAAAACAATATAGTTACCAAAAATTATGTCAGAAATAATATTTTATTGATGTTACGCATCGGTTTTCTTGATTGCAAATCCTAGGTGTGATATTATGCACACAGCTTGAAATATATGTAGCACAATGAATAGAAAAGTTCACTTCCCTACAATACAAAAGGAATGAGGAATCGGTTTTCGATGATCACATTTAAATATTTTCAACAAGGGTTATTTTCCACCCAGCAGTAGAATAATTGATAGATAATTACAAAAGAGGCTATGCCAGAATTATTGCTAGGCCCTTTATATTGAGCACAATGGTCTTTATATAGTGCTTGTTAAGAGATCTATCATTTCCCTTGGCTTAATGGCCTGTTCTTTCACTATTACAGTTTCAGTACCTCTGTTTCTAGACTTCCAGTTAGCAGCACTTACTAAAAAATCTTGGAAGTGGGGCAAAGCATGCATTTCTAAGAAGATTTACTTGGCTGTGTTTACTCTTAATACACTGAATGAGTTTTAGCTTTTGACCCTGGCCAATTTTCTGAAATTAGCAAGGAAGGACAGTCACAATAGGTTGCAGCTCTTAACTAGACTGCATAATTGCTTTGGAGTGCCAAGTGTCCAGGCCTCCCCTCAGTCCTTCTGTGTAATTGTTTAAAATCTGGTGCTTAGCTATAATAATGCTTTCCAGGTGATTCTTATATGCGAATAGGGCTGAAAACTGCTGCTTTGGTAATTATTACATTGGTTGTCACTAAAAGTAGTCTGTCTATCTTTGGTAGATTTTATCAGTTTCCTCAGGATTTTGTACTAAGATTTTGCAAGAGGTTACCATCGGAAGAAATTACATAAAGGAAACATGGGCTAGGATTTCTCTGTATTGTCTCTTATGACTGCATGTGAATGTGCAATTATTTCAAAATGGAAGAAATTTAGCAGTGCTTTTACCAGTCTGCCGGTGAACTCATTAACCTCACCAGTGATTCTTTACAGTGCAAATTTCAGGGATCCATCCCAGATCTAGCAAGTCAGAATATATGTGAGTGGGCCTTTGAATTGACATTTCAACAAATTCTACAGGTGATTTCTCTGAAGCTAAAGAAACACTGATTTAGGTACTTACATAGTTAAGTTCTGAGTATCTTGGTCACCCAGCCAGTCCTGAGTAAGTGAAAAATAGACAGATTGACACTCTGCGTTCCCAGCTCTATTCAATATTCTGCTTTTCCCATTCACTTGTCTCAAAAAAGAGGAATTTGTGTATCCAGATATTATCATTACACTACCGTAAACTAATATACAAAAATAAGATTTGATGAGTTCAATCATTCTTCAACATTTTATTCAGCACATATAATGTGCCAGATATAATTCTAAGCAGTGCATTTAAAAATGAAGATAAAAGCAGGCATGGTGACTCATACGAGTAATCTTAGCACTATGAAGGGGGCTGAGGCAAGAGGATTGCTTTGAGTTTGAGGCTAGCCTGAACTACATAGGAAGACCTTATCTCAAAAAAAAAAAAAAGATAAGAATAAATTTGTGAAGCAATCACCTCTGGTCTTGTGACACAACTGTACAAGAGTTTCTTATTAAAGCCTCAGAACAACCATGATATACTTTCCTTTTTTTTACTTTGCAGAAGAGAATGCTGAAACAGAAAGACTAAATTGTTTGTGCACACATTACTTATGTGCATTATGGTTCTTAATGACATAAATTAAGGATCCAGATGCAGAATTTAGAATCTGAACTCAAAGCCTGTTTCTCTGTGATAAAACATACATAATATGAAATTTACTATTTTAACTATTTTAAGGGTACAATTCAATATTAAATATTCATATTGTTGCGCAGCTATCATCATCCATGTCCAGAACTTTTTCATCTTCCCTCCAAAATAACTCTGCACCCAGTGAGCAATTCTAAAAGCTATTTTGAATAGACACAATATCACACTTCCCCATTAAAAAAAACAAACTTCTAAACATCCAACTTCATACAAAGCATAATGAAAAAGAGTTGAGAGAAAAAAATCCCTTTGCCAACTTTCCCCTACTCACACCCTCTACACAAGACACTGCATATAAAGCCAGCCTGGATCTGAATGAATATTTACTCAATTTAAAGAAATAATTATTAGCACTAATACGTAGTGATCAAAAATTCAATTGTAGAACCAGTGGCAAAGTCAAGGTGGTCACATATTAGCTGAATAACTAAGAGTTAACCTATTTGTTCCTCCATTACTTCTCATTTGAAAAAGTTATCCTAATAATATCAAATGAAAGCTTTAGTTATTAAACAATTAGTGTATATAAAACACATAGAACATTACCTAGCATCTCTTTAGTCCCACCCCCATATTAACTCTCTTTGGTCAAAACTTATTATTTCCCCAATTGTCAATTTTATTTTTGTATTTCATTTCATGTGTATTATTTTGCCACATCTTTTTCGCTTTTTCATCAATTGGTGATTTTATACTTCAGTAGTAAATATAGTGTCTAAAAACAAAAATTTATTTTGAGTATAATTATTTGAAAAATTAGGATAATAAAGAGTAGCATCCCTATGTCTACAATATTCTAGCAGAAAGAACGTTGCTTTCAGGAAGACATGTTTCAACTTTTCTTTTGTTGGAGTAGAAAATGTACTGTTGATGGCAAATCAATGAACGATCTAAATATATAATTTATCAGAGGAGAAAATTGAAATTGACTAAATTTCTTAGAGCTTTGAAAAAATGACTTTTCAAATGTTCAAAACAATTACTTAGAAGGTAAGAATGCATTTAAATGCATGGCTGCATGTAATCTAGGTACAAAAGAGAAAACAGGCTCCCGTGATTTTATTAATGCCAAACCTGCTCCATAAAGTAAGCAAAAGTCCCTTTCTATTGTCAGTAGATATCTTCTAGGACAAATAGTTTGGTATTTTATAAAAGAAAAAAACCTTATCAAAACATTTCCATGAAACGTACATCTTTTAAAGGATTACTCGTTGAATTTGAGTAAAATAATTCTTTAGAAGCTAAACTGTTGAGATGATTCATCTACACAAAAGGAAAATACTATTTGGAAAGCACATTTGAAGATAAGTCATTGAAAATCAAAGATGATTTTTTAAAATAAGCCTCAAAAGGCAAAAGTGAGGAAAATTGATAAACTCAGAGGTGATTTAAATTTTGAAATTAACACTGATACTCTAAACCACTACATTATAATATAGTGAGAAACACAGCAACATAAGACTTTTTTCTGACTTTACCACTGTCTCAGATTGAAGACTGTATAAAGTTTAGCAACTGGGATCAATTTTACTTTGATGGTAATTATGTAACAGTCACAAGGGTTTCACTTCCAGATAAAGACAGACAATGAAGGTCAATTTCTGACCTGCCTTTTTGGATATTCAGTGCCAGCACAATTTAATTGGGATCAAGTAATTGCTCAGAAGGCTACACTGAACACATCATCATCCCTCAGTGTCACTCCTGCACACCTAGTTATCCTGACATTGTTTGTCAAAAACTGTCACCAGGGAGTGCATCTCACTAAGAAAAATAACCTCTATGTCATTGCTCAGAGCTTCAAGACCAAATTCTTAATTGATGAGGAAAAAAAAAGATTTGAGCAAATCCCATTTCTCTCTGAAATGATTAAACTGGATCATCATGGTAATATGAGAGAATATTTTAATAAAATAAATTATTTAGGGAAGTTCAGCAACCATTATTCTTTTAGCTCTTAAGTGATCCTGTCAAATGTGGTTCTTAACCTCTTTTGGCATTGAAGGATGGTATGTTAGTCTTGAATATCGGTTGCATTATACTATACATTATGCAAATAAAGCTGTAAACATTGTTTTCAGGACTGTAGTTGTCTTAGTCCCTTTCTCACTGCTGAGACACAATACCCGAAACCCAGAACTTAAAGGAGGAAAGGTTTATTTTGTCTCACAGTTGCAGTTCATAGTCATCTGGTTCCAAGGCAGAAAATGGCATGGCAGAGGTATTGTAAGGCTCCAACTGACTCTCCCAACTCCCACCTGCTTGCCAGCAAAAGCACTGCTACCTGCAGGGAACTCGGCTCTCAGCCGGGAACTCAGCTCAGTACTGAAGTTGTCATGAGCAAGCACAGGAAAAGATATAAGATAGGACAAGGAATTTTATAGGTCTTGAGGACATCTGGAGACACCCAAGAATTTACACCAGACACTTCAAGGATTCTGCTTACTGAGATGCAAGACTGCCAGAAAACTCTGACCATAGATAGATTATTGGGATCTTCCCGCCTAATGTCTTCTGCCTTCTCTCCATCGCTATAAAGGGATACATTTCTCTTTGTTCACAGTAGATGGTCTTATTGCAATCCCTGTCTGCACCCAGGCACAGTACATTCCAGGTCATATTGCCTTCACCCAAGCCTGGTGATCTTTGCTGGTTTCCTCCACTTCCGCTGTATTTTATAGATATAACGGAAGACACCATGTTCACATTCTGGAGGTCAGGAAGTAGAGAGAGAATTGAGGAGCCAAGGATGGGAATATAGACTTCCAGACTGTACTCCAGTGATCTGTCCCTTCTTGTCAGACCCTATTTCCAAACAAGTCAACTATAGTGTCGCCATAATGCCATCATCTTCTAATAGCTCTGTCACTGCGTACATGAGCCCTCTTGGGGACATTCTTGACCTTAACCATAACGATAGTATTGTGAATATATTTTTGTTGCAAAAATTAATCTTTTGTGATTTTTTCATCATTGAATTAGAGAAAAGCAGAAATTTAGAAATTATTAGTAATTATTTTATATTTTTATAATTTTAAGAAAATATAATACCCTTAAAGACACATACTATGAGACATGAAACTGATAATAATTTAACATTAAATCTTATTTGAGGTAGTTTTATTAAATTGTAATTGCCACCTATGAATTTGAATATCTATCTATCGATGTCAATACTAAAAGGATAGTAAAAGGTGTAAGATTTCTCATCTATTCATTATAGACAATGAACTAAACAAAATTTATTTTGCATTAGTTTTTCTTGTGTATCAGGGCATGTTATTAAGTTAATATCTGATTTCATAAAAATAAAACAGCAGTATAGAAACCAAATATTTTCTTTCTTCAGAATCACACATAATACTACGTACTATATATTTTATATAAATGTTTGGATGCAAATGGAGAAATTTGCAAAATGTTAAGTTTATGCTTATATTTAATATATTTAATTCTTAAAGGAAATACATTAGCTTTTTAGCATGTGTCCATTATGTATAATGAGAAAAGGACCTAAAATTCTTTAAAGGAATCCCTGCAATAATCATGATCGAATTATGGAAATTATAGTTTTAAAATGTGAAGGCCTTAAAAGCATAATATGAATGAAGTAGAATCAAATTAAAATTTAAACCTTACCAGTATTACAAAATTCTTTGCATGATTCTTTTACCAATTAGAGTTTCAGGGACTTTCATTGATACTCATAACCTTTGTGAAACTTCCACTCAAATGGAATGCTCCAAAATCATAAAATAGCACATCTTACTACCTTCAAGGGTTGCATGTAGTTTTATATCTGATGAACATAAGATATGGATATAGTTATGAAAAATAATTGAATATACAGAGGACTGCTTTATCTTTGCCTCTGAGTAATGGGTACCCAAGTGATTTTAAGAAAGCACCTTTACTGGGGAGCATCTGTCTTGCTCTTCCTAGGAGACAGACTTTTTAGGTTGCAATAAAGTACAAGTTGTAAAATTTAAATGACTCCAAGTGAGATGCCACTTTTCTTAACTTAATTTGAATTATTGATATCAGGAGTCCTTTTTAAAATCAGCCTACAGGGAGAGTAATATTAGGTAGCAGGTTTATGAATCTTCACCATGGGTAAGAGCTGGAAGACATAAAATTAAAAAAGATTGGAAGTGCCAGACATGACTTTATAAGGTTTTTCTTTCCTTTAATAATTTTGCCTCCGTTTAAGAAATGCATTCCTTAGTCCAACTCATATTATGTATTTCATATTTAACTGGTGTATTGAAGCAGGAAAGACACACACACACACACACACACACACACACACACACAAATGCCTGCAAGTTGGCAAGTAGGCCCATGCTCTGAGTTAGATACAATAGTCAGGGCACACATTTGTGTAGCACTCAGAAGCCTGTCAAGATAAGGGTGTCTGTTTTATGACCTTTCTACCACAGATTTGCTCTTGCTGGCCAAGTCAGCTCTTGCCTATGAACAGAACTCACCCTGTGCTGGAGAATGAGATAGTAAAGTAGGACAAGAGCTGCTGCTGAAAAGCTCACGGCTGATATCAACTAGAAACTAATTAAAATTACTATTTCAATAAACCAGCCTTCCTCTTATTCGAATGACAGCAAAGTGGGGAAAAAAAATCAGCCTTCCTCTTTCTTTTGTTTCATGCAATCGTTTATGTGGTAATTCATTATAGTCTTTGTTCTCAAGTAGAATAAAACAGGGGAATGAAAGAAGAGATTTCTTCTTTCACTTTAAAGTGGCTTTTCTTTTTAACAGGTACAACTCAACACTCAATTGTCTTTGGGTGTGAAGTTAATAGTGGTGGTTCCAAGCTTTTTCTATCAATGGCTTCTTAAATGTCATCCTGGTTATTTACATGTAAATGTAGAGGCTGCATTCTCCCTGCTGTCAGGCCGCCAGGGCAATGCCACTGGTATAATTTATAACATGACTAATTAAAATGAATTTGCTTGCAATAAGTTTCAGTGTGCTATTTGTGGGAGAGAAGTTATTAAAATATTCAGTACAGCAACAGTAAACTTGAATGCAAAGTAATAATAATCATACATTTTTAATTACATGTTTAATACCCATTTGGCTAATATAGAAGCATTCTAAAAATTTCTTAGGCTCAGCAAAATATTTTTGTGCTTAGTAGTATCCAAAGGCATCCTTCGAATGGGCTTAGCATATGCATTGTTACTGAGATGTGGCTATTCAGTAATGGACACACAGTATTCCTACAATAGTTTTCATAGAATGAATGTGAAGTTTCATTGTTTATTACTAAAGGCATATTTTTCATCATATGTGATTTTTAAGGAACCATGGTTGGAAAGAAAGGAATTTGTGTTGTCCATTAGGTTTCAGATTCACAGAGCTCTATTTCCATTGCCTGTCACCACTACTCTTCTGTTTTCAAGGATATCATTTATGGAAAGAAAATAATGCACCTGGGGACAATGGTGTACACCTATAATCCCAGTTATTTGGAAGGCTGAGGCAGGAGGATCATGAGTTTAATCCCAGGCTTGACAATTTATCAAGACCCTGTCCTAAAAAAATATAAGCTTTAAAATATTCTCTTTTTTCTGCAAAATTTCTTTAGAAACATTTCAAGACTAGTATAATGAACACGCATATGCCCTTCACTCAGATTCATCAATTGCTAACATATGTTTACTTGCTCATTTTCATATTGTTCTCTCTCATGGATAGGTAGATAGACAGATGCATATATAATTTTACATAGTTACGTAATTTTGTTGAACCGCCGGGCATGGTGGCGCACACCTTTAATCCCAGCACTCAGGAGGCTGAGGTAAGAGAAGCGTTGTGAGTTCGAGGCCGGCTTGGGCTACAACGTGAGCTCAAGGCCAGCCTGAACTACATAGTGTGAACCTGTCTCAAAAACTAGGGCCAGGAGTTTGGCTCAGCGGCTTATGTGCCTGCCTGGCAGGTGCGAGGTTGTGAGTTCGATCCCCGGTGTCACCAAAAAAAACCAAAAAAAAAAAAAAAAACCCCCAAAAAATTATTGAACCATATGAGACTTAAGTGCAGATTTCATCTTCTAAGGACAAAATATCTTCTGCACAGCTATAACATAATCATTCCTTTCAGGATATTTGTTGCACTGTATTTCTAATACACAGTCCATTTCCACATTTCTCCAACTGTACACTAAAATCCATTACAGTTGGTCTTCACTCCCCATCTTGCTCCATTATCTAGCCAAGGCCTTGGCAGTGCACTCAGATGGCATGTCTATTTGGCCTTCTTTAAACTAAAAACAGTTTTCAACCTAATTGAAGTTTATATGTTTCATGTTCTGAAAAGTTCAGTTTACCTTTTAAGTAGCTTCTGGTGTTTCTTTAGTCAAGTCCTGAAATGGAATCAACTCATACACAAATAACTATGAAGAAACAATGGTTATTTTTAATTATTAGACTTTAGCAAACTCTATTGCCAAGCCCTTTGCTATTTTATCCATAACGCAAGATACTGCCCTCTACTCATTGGAAAGGTGTTTCACTTTATGTGTGACTAGCATTTACCTCTGTTCCTAATAATGCTGTTAATGAAGATATTCTTCTATGTAGAGAAAGTTTGAAGTACTATTAGTATTCCAGATGAGGTAATAATGCAAATCACAAAAGGAATAGAGACATGAGGAAAATCAATATAACAACTGAATAAAGTTTAAAGATGCAGAATATGTTACAAGGCAGTTTAAACTTATTTGCTAAAAAGATATTGGAAAAGAGTCTGTATTATCTGTTATTTATAAGAGTATTGATTTTATAAAGATAGTGCAGTAGCACTTTTTCAAAATGGACAAGTGTTAATGTTGATACTGCTAATAATCATTAACATAAATGTACATATGATTTCAAGGACAATAAGCTAATAGTATCTCATCAATATGCATATGTTCATTGATTAAAACTATGCTGTAATCTTGTGGAGTCCTTTAAAAACTACTATCCAAAATCGAAATCATTACTATGAGAATTGAGGCAAATAGGGTTGTTTTAAAAATATACCTTTACATAGTGTTTCATCTTTAATTAGATCATTACAAATGTGACAAATATCAGTGCTATATTTGTGCTACCAAACAGTCCTAAACTGAAAAAAGAAAAACACTCCATTATATTCATGGAAGGTTTCCTACCTGTTAGTCACCATTTTTCAAAGCTCTATTCTTCTATTTCATGACCCCAGCCGAATAGTATACAATTTTTAACTATAATTCTTTACAAGTTATATTTGTTTCATTGTGTTACTACAACAAGTTGCGTGACGGATCTTCTTTTAGATCTTGATAACCTAAAAATGAAAAGCACTTAGATTCAGTGATTCCAGCTATATGAATCTACTCATTAACAAGCTTTTTTGAATGTGTTTGAAACAGAAAGAGAATTGCTGAATATAAACTAAAACTGCTCAGAGAAATGCTTTTGATTATGCATTTTCAAATGAAAGTGTATGCACAATGAATCCAGTCTTCTCTTTAGGGCTCACTGCACAGCTCAGGGCTGTATATTAGCCCAGTAACCTCCCTGTCTAGAAATTAGTGTTGATTGTGTGATAGGATAGATGGCACATTTCATGTTGGTGGTCCTTGAGATACACTCACCGCTAGACAAGGCCACCAGGCGATTATGTGTACCCGTTACCGTATGGAATATTAACACAGAAAGTGGTAACTTTTCAATCAACAATATGTTCAATTCAAAATGTAGTCTGTATTTGCTGGTGTCTACTTAGCTTTGCTTAGTGATTTTATTTTCCCAATGACAAATGCAAAGTTTTAAATTTGTTTTCTGTAAGATACAAGAAAAAATTATACTGTATTTCATTTTCCTCATTTTTTTCTTTTTTACAGTCTACAAATTTTATGCTTTTTAATAGTACTCATATGTAGCACTTAATATATTGCAAGTAATGCTTTCAGTGCTTTACAAATATTAGTTAACCTGAAACTCTCATGCCCATGTAATGCAAGGTGTTCTCTGGTATAGCCAAGTTCACAGCACCTGTGCTACTCAGGCGTCATCATCTTTTAGGTAGAGATGAGGCCAATATGAAGTCTTTTCAATCTGTCTGCAGGTGCAGAGGAAAGAAATGCTGTAAACCTTAGCAATCACTGCTTAGTCTCTCATTCTTTCCATCCCTTGAAATCACTAATCTGTCTGTACGACTTTTTCCATTCTAGACATTTCTTATATACAGAATCATACAATGTGTGACATTTTGTGTCTGGCTTCTTTTACATAGGATAAAGGTTTTCAAGATTCATCCATGTGGTAAGGATTCTTTTTCGTTTTATTATTGAAGAGTATTTTATTATGTGGCTATTTCACATTCTATTCATCCAATCAACAACTGATACACATTTAAGATGTGTTTCTGCTTTTTGGCCATTCTGAAAAATGCTGCAGAGACCACCCATGTTGATATATCTATGTTGACATATGTTTTCAATTTTCTTGATTATGTGACTTGATGGGTCATATTTTTAAGAGACCGCCAAACTTTCAAAATTGCTATTTATTTTACATTCCCAATAAACATTACTTTATAATAATAGATGTATAAAATTTCAGCATGCATTGCCTATAAAGAGATTTTCACTTCAAGTTATATCTGAAATATTTGGCTACATTTGAAAGCAATCTGTATTTAATGATGAAACATAATAGCATGTTTCTTTATATGACTTACATTATTATGGTTGATGGAAACTATATAATCATTGAGGAAACACAATTTGAGAGATTCCAGAAATAAAACTGATAGAGGCGTAAGTATTCTGCTTTCCAAATCACTGTAAAAAGACCAATTAGCAGATTTGATCCAATGCTGAGTTGAAATTAATATTTGGTCCATCTCTTACTTCCTCCTCATTTTCACCATTACCATACCATTTTTTGAAAGTTTTTTCTTGCAATTTGTTTTTCAGTGTAAGGAACAAATGGTATAATGCGAAAGATTAAGCACCTACCAACTGAAGAACCCTGAGAGACACATTTGTCAAGTATGAAACAATATAATAGGTAAATTTATTGAAAGATCACTATGTGTCAGGAACAAATGTATTTTCCTCATAAGATTAACAAAAGCCCATGAGTTATATATTACTGTATCATTCTCCATACTGTACAAGTGAGGAAATGAAGTCACGTATGCTAAGCTAAGGGTCAGAGCTAATAAGTGATAGAAATAGTGTTCAAACCTAAATGGATAGATTCTCGAATCTGTTCACTAGTACACTAGCCAAATAAATAGCATCCTTTACCAACACTACCTTACTAGAAATTTTAAATACATTTATGCAATAAATGACAACTTCATACTATAGCATTTTATGCATACTTTAAAAAACTGTCTCTTAGTGTCCAACTTTCTGAATAAAGTTCACAGATCTACTCTTGATATCTGAAGAGAATTTTGATCAACCAACAAACTGGCAATTTGTATTTTAGTTTGTGGGAGAGTAGGATGCATTGGGAACTTCCTCAGCAAGAAATCAGAATTGAGTGCCCTTTGGAAGTATGCATTTAATTTCAATATCTATCCTTAGAGCATATTACCTTTCCTGTAAATATTGTGCAGGTTGTTACTATATGTATCTGCCATGTTATTTCACTAAAAAGAGAATGCTGACCTTGTGGTTTCTCAGGTTTTTGGTGCTATGAGTGTTACCTTTGAGTTTGAAATCTTTGAAGAAGTAGAGTATGTGATATTTTGGAGATAAAATTGTGTCCAAAAATATGTCTAACTTTGATTGACATGAGCAAGCATAATTTTATCACAGCTTATAGTTTTCCATTCATTCCATTTCTTTCTGACAATGTTACATGCTTTCAAAAGAAAATGCTACCCCACCACTTCATATATAAATGTTACTATGAGTTAATGTTTCAAATAAAAAAGGAGGAAAAATTCTTTCATGTTTTGTAGATTTAAACCCATTCATTTTCAAAATAGTTGCACAGAAAATTAATGAGGCTTTTCAGTAGATAGAGTTTTTGGTAGGGCTTCTCTGGTTTTTGAATTTCCATTATTAGAAGGAAAGTGTGAGAAAAAAAATGAATGTCTCTTTCTCATGCAGTTGTCTGTAGTTTGGGGTCGCCATCAGTTGCAGCTGTATTTTTATGACAAAAAAATCCAGCAAAGATTTCTGAATTAGATCATGTTAAATTACCATTTTTCTCTATTCTTCTAAAGAAACCTCAGCGACGCCTTTCAAAATGTCAAACTAATTCATTGTCAATTTTATTATAAAATGATTATAATGAGATGGTTATGGTGTGACAGTCTGATCAGACCATATCTGTTCACCCACAAATGGATTACATATAAATAATATATAAATGATCGTATCACTTTCACAAACCATTTATGAGTTCACCCATTTGTACACATCTATAAGTATATGCATTTGTGTATGTGGCAAGTTGAGTAGAGGAATCAAATTCTGGAAAGTGTTCTTCCTCTTATAATTCTTTTTTGCAGTACTGGGGATCGAACTCACAACCTTGCACCTGCTTTGTGCCTGCCAGGCAGGCGCTTAAGCCACTGAGCCAAACTCCTGGCACTTCCTCTTATAATTCTTATGTGAAGTTCTGAGAGTGTATGGTTAAAGCCAGTGTCCATCAGAGCACTTAACTTCTTTACCACGATTTATACTAAGTTCAAACAATAATGCTTTATTAATCTTATTTTAGGTTTAGATTTTAAGTGTATTTTGTACAGGATAGTGGATAGAATGTAATTTCTATTAATTTCCTTTTGTGTCATTATTGGAACAGAGGATAGAAAGAGGTTGACAGCAAAAATGAGTCCTGGTTAGTTTTCCCTCCTATTTTTTTAGCCTTTGATAAGTAGCCACTTTCTACTTTCATTTCCAATAGTGTTTATCATAGAGAGAATGCATGTACTTCTCCATTTGCTAGGAAGCTCTGTGGGTCACTGTTATTACCATTTCCTCATGAATTCTTTTAAAGATATCCTGCAATAATGTTATAATCTCAGGAAAGCTTTACCCCTTGCTATCTATTTAATGTCATTTCTAGTTTTAAAAAAATTGCTTGGAAGACAGTTGATAATACAGCGGTAAAACAAGTTTTTTTTTCTGCTCAGAATGTGAGAATCTGAAATAATAGATGTAGAAGGAAATATAAGTAAATATACAATTAACTCTTAACCTACAACTGCATTGAAATTTTGAAGAATCCAAGGCTGAATAAGGTGAAGAGATTCCTTCCAAATGTTTGTCCTTAATTGTTTTCTTTCCGAATTGGTTTTGCACATGGAAGTAGAGATGGGGCTAAACACAAAGACAATTCGACCTTGGTTTCATCACTCTTTTTCTGTTGATTTCCAGCTGTGCCAAGGGCTTTTGTAACTTATTCAAGATCCTGGTGTGCTACACTTCCATTGATACTCTCTGTCTGCACCCACATATTTTTGTCACTTGGAAATTTGCCTTTGAGTTCATATAGTGAGGCTCTTTTATCTGACACTGAATGGTAGCTTTAGCATAATTACATTTAGATTTAGAGATTAAATCTTATAACTTAATTATGAATCCAACTACATAAGAAAGAGTTTAATTTAAATTTAATATTTTGATTTAGCACAGCTCAACTCAGCGTTCTTGCTAAATTGTCCCTCACTGAATTAATCCTTGTCATTACCTTGGACATCAGTGTTTTTTCAGAGTTATAGGCTATAGCAAAGTAACTATACTGTCCTGAGTTTTGTGTGAGCTAAGGGCTTCAGAAAGGGCTAATGGTGACATAAACATCTTTAGTTTTCTGAGTTAGAAACATGCCTTGATATATATACATATATGTGTGTGTGTCTGCACAAATGCACATACATACACGTGTATACCGATAACTTGCTATGCTAGGGTCTAAACAAGTAACCTAATTAAAAACTTATCCATAAAACTCAATTTAAAATGATAAAATTAATGAAATTTGAGAGGGTACTCTTCTAATTTCTCAGTATTATGTTGCATGCAAGCATGATAATATATACATACACAGACAGCCCTATTCATAAAACAGATATATAGATAGATAGACAATAACAATGTAGTTCCATAGACATTTTGATGTGAAAATCTACTATTTATAAGACCCCTTCATACCTTCAGTAATATTTTTTTCTTACTACTCTTTAATTCATCTTTCCTCTCCTCCTTTGTCCACCATTCCTTTGCTCTGTCTTTTGAAATAAATGGTTCAGTAAAGTAAATCAATTGTTCTCTGCAGGAAAAAATGGGTTTTATAAATGTGAATTGATCAAGAGAGAAGCTGTTTTGGCTGTGCTATGAGCAACTGATCTGTGCACATAAACTTTTTCTTTAGCAGTGAAAAAATTCCAATATCATTAGTTTCACAATAATATCAGGAGGAACACACACAACATTTCAAAGGAAAGTTGAAGAATGTTTGTAAACTTTGTACGTAATTATGCAAGAGATTAATTGTGAAAGACCTTCATAAGTTGCTTGTATAAACAGTAGAGAACTATAGTAAACACTCAAAATAAACACAAGCATCGTGTTAAGGTATCACTGCCAATTTCTCTCTCCTCCTAGTTAAAAATTACAGATTAAATAAGCTTAAATTGTGTTTTTACATATTTATGTGCATCAATCCCCCATATAAAAATTGTTGCAAACATGACATGAATAAATTTGGACCAGAAATGCATTTCCATAGAAATAATGTAGTTAAGCTTTCTCTACAAAGTACTACTGAGATGTTTCTGTTAAGAATACATTGAGGCTTATTTGGAATCTATCTCCAGCATAACTTTACACCAGGTAGTTCCACTTTGATGTATTTTTAAATTGGATCTCCATTGGTGTTTTCCTCTGAAATAAAATGTCCCTCTTACTTAAAATGCACAAAAATAAATGCTGTAATTGATGGGTACATTTGCAGTTTAAGCATACCTTTCTCTGTTGTACTGCATCTGAAGGACTGAGCTTTTTCTGCAAAAATAGAAAGTGTGCCATAAAAGTAATTGAAACCTAAACAGAACCATTGAGAAAGATTTTTATTTTATGACTTGAGCACATTACTTAAGGAAAGCAGATATCATCAGTGAAAGATAGGAGGCAGATGAAGACATTTTAGGAATTGTAAACTGAGAATTGGGGTATTTTTAAAGACTTGAAGCTTGAGAGAGTCATTACGTCCTACTTCATTTTCAATTTCCCTGTTGCTACTTTCATTAGTCCTATGGTTATTAATCATCATTGGAGTCATTTGGGAGCTTACAAGTTACTTAAAGAGCTGGGGGAGAGATATCTTCTATAGTTCTTAGACAAACAAAGAAAAAAGGAAGAAAAGTCATGAGAGAATAGTGTACTTTTATGCGCTGATGTGCTGAAGAGGAAATTGTTACCCTGTGGAAAGCAAAACAGAAAAACATTAAAGTCATAGGCCGTTCCATAGTGATTTATGGAAGAAATACATCAAGCATTCATTCAGTTAACATTTTCTAAATAGAACACATTGTATGGGTAGAGTATAGTAGTGGGAAGGCATTTGGTAGTGAACAAGAACTTTTCTCGTCCTTCAGTGTACTGAAATGAGAAGAATTGTGTTCATCGCTTTCTCATCACTGGGACAAAATATACAGCAGCCGCAACTTAAAGGAGAGATTTCTTTCCTTTTTTTTTTTTGTTTTGTTTTGTTTTGTTTTGTTTTTGTGGCACCGGGGATTGAACTCACAACCTTGCGCCTGCCAGACAGGCATTTAAGTCACTAAGCCAAACTCCCAGCCCTAGGTTTTTGAGGCAGGGTCGCACTATGTAGCTCAGGCCGGCCTTGCACTCGCGTTGTAGCCCAAGCTGGCCTCGAACTCACAATGATCCTCCTACCTCAGCCTCCCGAGTGCTGGGATTAAAGGCATGCGCCACCACGTCCGACAAGGAGAGATTTCTTTTAGAGCATGGTTTTAGAAGTTTAAGCCCATAGTTAACTGACCTCAGGCAAAAGGGCTATGGTGGAAGGGACTAGGCAGAGGAAATCTGCTCATCCCATGGTGGCCAGGATGTAGTGAGCAAAGAAAGGAGTCAGGGAGGAAGATGTGTTCTTCCAGGTCATGCAGGCAGCATTGATCCACCTCTTTTCACCCAGCCCTGAAGCACATTTAGCATTAAACTCTTCAATGGGTTAATCCACTGTTGAGTATAATGATCCAATCACCACCCAAAAGACCCCTCTGAAGACATGAACCTTTTGGGAGACATTCTAAATCTAAAATATAACAAGCATCATTAACAAAAGAAACACATAAGGGCCAAAAAGAGATAGAACACAGCATGAGAACTAATGAGAAGGGCATCTATCATAGTGTTGGTACTGAGCACAAGCTTCTCTAACGAAATAATATTTGAGTTGAGATCTGAAGACTGAATGAGAGTTCACTTATGTGCACAATAAGATGGACACTAATTCAGGGAATACGGAGTGTTAAGTTCAGGGCTATATACTATGTTATAAATATAAACTAGACCAATTTTTTTCTTTTGTCTTTCTAGACAAATGTGATAAAAAATCATTGTTGCAGTTAAAACAAAGAACTTTTGAAAATAATTTTCAACCCTACTCTTTGCCATTGTGCACGCCTTTTACTCTCCTTGCTCAACTGCTTTCCTTCCTATCTCCAAACCTATTTGTATACCATTACTTGCACTCAATCCTTGACTTCATTCAGGTCTCTGTCACTTATTGATGATCTTGTACCTTTCTCAATTCCCTAAGAATTGACTTTTAGAAGTATTTGGTCATGATATCCTTAGCACAAACCCATTCAATGATATGGCCCTTACTAAAGAATCTCTGTATGCACTCTCAGGTATAATCTAGACTCTTCCTTATTTCCTAAAAATTTCTTCATATTATTGCCACATACAATTCCTTGCTAATTCCTAAGCAAAGCGAGCATTCAGAGTCCAGGGCCTTTCAAGATGCCTGCTATTCTTCTTCTTCTAAATACTAACCATAGTTTGTCTCTCTCAGTCTGTTTTCTCACTGGTTGTCATACTCAGAAATAATCTTGCTTTCCTCCTTATAATCACACCTCTTATCTTCCTCTTCCCCTCTTGAGCATTTACTGTACTCTACCTTATATTGCAATGTGTTATGTACCATCTCTTCAAACAGATTTTAGATTTCATAAAGTTCATGAATTTGTCTCATTTTCACCTTTTATTTATGACTGGTTTTTATAATTTTCTACAAGTGGAACTAAAAGCTTATATTTTAGACTTTTAGCAACATCCGAGAACTGAAGCAAGGGAGAGAGGCACTAGGAAAAAGAGATAGTTGAGGCAATCTTAAGGAATTTGGAGTGTGCTCTCTCTCGCTCTCTCTCTCTCTCTCTCTCTCTCTCCTCTTCCTCCTTCTATCTCTCTCTATGTCTGTCTCTGTCTCTCTTCCTCCTCTATCTGTCTCTGTCTGTCTCTGTCTCTGTGTATCTCCTTCTCTGTCTCTGGCTCTCTCTGTCTCTCTCTGTCTCTCTGTCTCTCTCTCTGTACCTGGAAGAGAAAAAAGGTCTTCACCTATGGTAAGCAAGCACTCTACCACTAAGCTCCATCCTTAGCCCCTATAGTCTCTTCTTAATCATATGTGTGTACTCTCAGAATATTGGTCTTGATAGTAATCTAGTAGAAGTCATCAAATAAGGAGACTCAAACTTTGTCTATATGAGGCCAACATTTTACATTTTTAACAAACAAACAATTTTAGTAACATCATTTAAGCTCCTATTTAATTGGATGTGTGGTAATAAAGCAAGTGGCTTTAAATGTTGGCGTTCAAAAACTTACTCTAGCGAACTTGAAGATTTATTATTTCACACCTGTTGTATATAATTCATTCCTTCCAGAGATATTGATAGATTACTGAAATGGGATCAGGTACAGGTAAGCCTAAAACTCACTCTCAGATTTGGTCATGCTATTTAATTCATTGATAATGGTGTCTAATGACCCAAGGAAGGCCTACACATTGTCTAACCTCGATTTAAGACCATTTCCCCAACCCTGACACTGCTTACACACACGAGTCTGGGAATGGAGAGCTACCAGATTTTCAACCTCTGTATTTAGCCTGTTCTTTCTTCCTAAACTAGTCTACAAATCAAAACACATAGGCAGAATAACAAATAACAATCCTTTGCAGCTTTTTAGCCAACAATAATCATATTTCTTTAAAAATGGAAGGGCACAAGATGGCAGCCATCTGTTGTTTAAAAAACAACAGAACTATATTTAAATCTAATTATTATGTCAGGTCTGTGCATTGAAAGCAAGGGAAAAATTTTTATATTCATATAAATAGGAGAAGCTTTTTTGTTTGTCTTTGTCTAGGTTGATGTGATTAGATAACTATTACTGACTGAAAATAGTTAATATTTAATTACAGACAAGATTGGCTGAAAATTGCCCTACTTTTTAATAGTTTGTGAACCACATGGATATGCCTAATTGGAAAGTTCTTAATTTTTTCTTTTTCTTTTGAGCGGCTTGAAATCAAAATGTATTGGCTAAGTAAATCCATAAGGAATCTGTGATAATAGAAATCGCTGGCAGAACCTGAAATTTTTCTCCTCCTTCATTAAAATTGGAGACATATAAATCATAATAGAATTCGCAATAAGAATTTAAAATATTTTTAACAAAGTCCACCCTAATGTGAGTTAGATTTTAACCAGAAAGCATTCTTCCAAATATGCAATAAAATTGATACTTTTGAGTTATATTGTTATTATTACATTTATTACTTACTAGAAATGACTTCCAGGAACCGCTAATCCAAGGAATGGATTAAAAAGGTAAGTTTTTTTTTAATATAATGGAGTACTATTCAGTCACAAAGAAGGATAAACTGGAGACTTTTAGAGGTAAATGGATACCACTCTAGACTATACTTGTAAGTGAAATAAATCAGACCCATATATGTGAACATCACATTGCCTCACTAGTGTGAGCAAATAAATGACTAAATAATATCCAAGATGTACAATAGCTATTGTGAATTGGGAAGAAACTGCTCAAAAGAAAAGATAAACTATGATGGGAGAAAGTGGAAAGGAAAAAAGGGAAAAAGACAAAGATATGTATACGTGAGATAGTTAAGATAGTTATACAGCTACTTTCTCTTAGTTCATTGAAAAGAAAGGTTTGTGCTAATATTGTCTAGGACAAGATATGCCTATATCTTGTACTCTGAATAACTACTAGAAAGAGAAAAATATGCAGTATATTAATTATTATAACTGTCCTACTAAACTGTTTTGAAACTCTTTCATTGTTATTATCTTTTTTCTCTTTAAAAAAATGCCTTCCTTACTTCCAAGGAAATCCTCTATATTATTCTAATTCTTAATTCATTTTCAATGTTTATGACAGGAATTTCATAAGTTAACCCTGTAAATGACTTTCATTTACACCATATCATTTATTCATTACATTTCATGAATGAAAAATGTTAATGTCGCTCATATTCCTTGGAAGATATGGTAATCTGTTATTATCACAGATATTTTTTATAGAGGTTAGTAAGCTATGTCTCACATATATACAAGGTATGATCAAAATATACAGTGAATATTTTAACCTTAAAAATAGTTATTACAGTAAAAGATACATTAACATTAACCCCTCTTAAAATATTTGCTTTATTTCAAACACACCTTTTCCATCATTCTTGCCACTTTCTGAAGCTGTTCTGGAAGTCTTCTTTCAGTATCTCTGCAAGTAACACCAAAAGTCAATGAAAGCTGTCCTGAGTGCCAACCAATGGAAAGTCAGTCTCTTATACCATGTCTTGATTCTTCTTATTCACTGGACCTGACATCATGCAACTTCTGGCTCTTTTCCCAAAGTCAAAATGACCATGAAATACAAGCATTTTGTATCAACTCAAAACATTGAGGTAGCCATAACAAAGCAATTAAAGACACTCTGGTAAAAGAACTTTCAGAAAATGGCCAGAATGATTAAGTGTTGTAGTCAGGATTATTTTATACTACTCACCCAAAGAATCAAATGCAAAAGTGCAGCAAATCTGTCCACTCACTAGAGACAAAGAATCCAGCTGAGGAACTGAATTCCATGGCAATGTCTTGTACGATCCAGATGAAGACCTAGAGCCTGTGACAATGTCCTCCATGAGTCCAGCTGGAGGCCTAGAGCCCTTGACAATGTCTCATGCAAGTCTGTATCAAGAATCTGCACTGAGAAGGTCCAAAGGTACATGGTGAAAGCTAGAAAATGGGATGAAGGATCTTTGCCAGCAGGCCAGGGGATCTACACTGGAGCTAGGAAGCAATGCTCAAGGTTAGGACCAGAGCTCCCCCAAAAAGAACTACAGCCATCCTCAGTGACAGCGAGGTCCCAGGCTCTTCTGATGATAACAGCAAAGTTCATATCAGTAAAGCCAGGGCAACAAGCTTCTCCAGGAGAATCAACACCACCCCATCTTCCCCTTTAGTTCTGCTTTTATTCTGTTAGCAACAATTCTCAGGTGGACCTTCCACACCCAGCACCATGCTTATTCAGTTTAGCTGAGTGTTATAAGTTGACCACCAGTTATCAATCACCACCATAAGATAAGTGTGTCTGAAGCAAGGGTGAATGTTTTGAGGTGGACTGATGGCAATATGGTTTTTACTGTAATAATTTAGAACATTAAACATTCCCTGTATTTTTTCTCACATGTGGTATTTTTATTAGTCTGCACCATATTTTGAAAACATGCAAACTTGCAATAGGTACCAACACTTTGCCAATATTGAAAGTTCACATTTTGATCTGCCTTTATAAAGTGTGGGAGTAAACATTACCTATCCAAAGTAGGATGCTTACCACAATGTCGATACCTAAAATATGGGAATGTCCCTGGAGAAACATATTGTTTAAGGTAACTGTGTATTTCTGGAGTCATGACTGAAAATTGTGAACTATTTCTGTCTGACTGAGAGGATGTATGGCATAAGATTGCAAATTTGCAGTATATCTTCCACTATAATGTGAACACCGTGAAAGGAGGTCTTAGGTACACTTACATCCCCAAAACTATCACAGTTTTTGGCAATATGTGCTCAACAAATACTTTTTTTGAATGAATGAATGAATGAACAATCTTTTTTCTTTTCTCTAATAATATTCTGGTAATTATCTCTCCTAAAATTAGCTGCCACCCAAGGCAGTAATTCCTTTATTTGATGCCAGAAACCCTTCCAATTGTATTGGTCTATTCTTTTCATTGTTATATTCTTTTTAGAGACCACACTATAATATTTTTAGTACTAACAGCTAAGAAGTAGAAATTCACATGCTGGGATGTGTTCCATTCAAAATCACTCATAAATTGAAAAGTGGGAATATTAAGCCAAATGCATCTCTCATGATCAAATGCATACCGTAGGATATTATTAAACATTTCAAATTGTATGGGAAGAATCACTTTAGGAAAGAAGCTAATTGTAAACCAGTGCTTTTTAAACCTTAATGTTCATCTGAATCTCTTGGTGATGGTGTTAAAATGCAAATTTTTATTCAGTAGATTGAAAGTGAATCTTGAGAATCTGCATTTCTAATAAGCTCTCCAATGATGCTGATGCTGCTGGCACATGCACAAAACTTTGTAAAATGAGATATTAAACAACTGATTAAACTGTTTATTTGACAATAGTCTTAAATTGAAATTATATGTGATGCAGTTGATAGGCATTTATCAACCTGGTTAGATTCCTGAATTCATCTAAATAAGATACACATTTGGTAAAAGGCGAAAGATTTATGCGATCTGAAGAGAAATTGCATTGAGACTTTTATAAGTAAATGGACACGACTTGAGACCATACTCATAAGTGAGATAAACCCACATGTGTAAATACTGTTTTGTGTCCCTAGTGTAAGAAACTGAAAAAGTATATATGGTCCAAAATCTACAATAAATACGGTGTAAGGGTACGAAACTGCTCAAAGAGCAAAAGTAATTGGGAAAGGGTAAAGGAGGAAAGAAGGAAGGGGAAAGGAAAAAGACATAAATCTGTATATATATATATATGTAAGATAACTAAAATGACTATACTGCTGAATGTATCAGTTATTGAATAAGATTGGTTAATACTCATATGATTGGATCAATTTTTCATGTCTATATCTGTTAATGTAAACAACCATGTTGAAGGTAACGATATGTAATATTGCAACCATTGTCAAGTTCCTATCATCTTGTTTTGTAAACCTATAATGTTACTGTTGTGGATTTTCTGTTGTCATTTGTTTGTCTCTTCTGCTTTTTATCTTTCTTATATGTGTCTTTTTTCTCTTAATTAAAAAAAAATACACACTTGGAGTAAGAACTTCACTGTGATAGACTTGAGGGACTTGAGCATATGATCTGGCTTACACAATGACACTCTAGAACCCAAAGTATTCAATGACATATAAAACCCATAACTATGTTGATGCTGCACCCAGTTGGAGCACAGTTTTCCATCTTACCAGACAGATGTTCTTTAAAAATAGACCATGTCAGGCTGGGGATATAGCTCAGTGGTATAAGCACCTCCCAGGCAAGTGTGCGGTCATGAGTTTTATCCCCAGTACAAAAAATAATTAAAAAGAAGATCATATGACTTTTGGATATTGAAATTACAGTAGCATTCCTTCCATAAAATAATTATTAAGGCACTAATCTTTAAAATATACTCAATTCCACTTAACAGTAAGTACTTCACTAAACGAAAGCAAATACCTTTATTAGTTTTGTAAAAATGTGACTTTATTAACTATTAAAATGCTGAAAACATTTAGAATATCTTTTATTGGGCTTTATTGTACTTATATCAGATGATCAATCACTTTGATAGACTAGTTTGTTTAGTCCCTAATAGAAAATTAGATTTTATGACAAATGAAAAAGCATAGAAAAAGAAAGCAACAAAAAATACCCAAAGTCAGTGTTGTTACTTTTGCTTGTAAAACATGTTTTTAGCTCAACTAATTTTTAAAAATCTACATGGAACCATTTAACTTTAATATTAAGGAGACTTCATATCTGTTTTATTATAGTTTCTTACATCACATCTAAAACCAATTTCCTTCCTACTGTGTATCCATGTGTGAGTTCAGGTGTTAGAAATCCCTACAAGTAGGTGAAAGAAAATGATTCGTTTGTCAATATGCTACAAAATGAAATGAAATATGAAATTATTTAATTTTCATAAGTTAGACACATAACACTTCATTAATAGTTTTATCACTTTTAAAAACTTTTGTGTGTCTCAAACTTTAATCAGACTGTGTCACCAAATCAGAGGATGCATATAATCATAAGGGCTTAATGGAACCTCTTGAGTTTTCATGAAAAAAATGAGGATATTTTCATGAAGAGCAGAACTCATCATCGGTTTTCTTCACTATAGCCTCAGCCTTCAATTTTCCTCACCCATCTAAGTATTATGAGACCAACAAATGAAAGCTTCTCACAACACATATCTTATGAGCATATTGCTAGGATGTAGGGAGCGTAAAGGAGAAGTCAGACAGTACAACTTCTATCCTAATTAGCTTCAGACCATTGAAGGTCTTATGACATTTATATTATTATCAACATTAATATGCTAAATATTGCCTCATAGATTACAAAATGTTTCCTCGTATGTTATTTTCAAATCACATTTGAAATGTTAGCATTTTAAATTATAATACTATGAAAGAATTTTATTCTAATATTACATGAAACTTTGGTTTTCGGTGATGCCATGTGTTTCCATAGTGATTATGAGTAATTAATTGGTACAAATTCACAAACAGTATTTTCTTTTGAGAGTTGACAACAGATGCTGGCATTTTAACAAAAGATAAATTAAATAATCCTCACCGTGCTTAGAGAATTAAAATAGTTACTAAGAATTAAAAAAAAAAACAATAATACATGGTGGTTTTTTTAACTTGTTGATACGTGTAAGTTTTTTTTTCTTTTTTTTCATTTTCATTTTTGTTTTTTGGTACTGGAGCCAAACTTAGGGCCTCGCACTTGCCAGGCACGAGCTGCGCCAGTGAAATAAATTCCCAGCCCTACCTGTAAGTTTTTAAGACTCAATCTGGCTTCTTTCTCAGTTTTTTACCTTGTAATCACATTGTTAAATTCTGCCTATTAGACGTTTCTGTCTGTGAGCTAATCACTCACTTTTAAAAGCATAAATATACCAATAGGCATGGGAATTATAACATATTAAGCCAGCAATTCTCACTTTCATCATTAGTTGTCTTAGTCTATTTGCTTTGGTCTAAAGAATGAGCCAAAATCTGGCCATAGAGAAAGGGCATCTTGTTAATAGGGAAAGAGGATAAAACTGCAAAAAAGCAGTGAGTCCCCTGGTGCTAAAAGGAGAATATTAGTGTGTGTCAAGAAATGAAGCACAACTGCTAAACCAGATTGGTACAGTCCTCTTCTTTCATTATGGCCCAGTTTCTGTAATTCCTGGATAAGGATTATTACTGCAAATAAATAATTAGTGATGTCTTGTGTGTGGAATGCTGAACTTCTGAAAGCATTTTTACATTTCTTACTAAATATACTTTAAATTTAGATAGTTGTTATAATATGCTAATAAGTTCAACATTTTGTAGAATTGCCCAGAATTCTTGAGAAGTCACTAAGACTGACTGCTGCTAGTATTTATGACTTAGGAATGTATTTAGTTTAGAATATGCTGTACAAAGTAATTCTGTATCAATTGGCTGTGTACATTTTAAAATTGAGAGATTATCCATGAGTATCAATTTTCTTCAATATTAAACTTACTTTCCACTGCAGTTGAGTATTTTTGCCTTCTTTGGAAATGGATATTCTCTCCAGTCTCTGAGGTTCTGGCAAACCTGCTTCTTTCTTGAAGACGTCATTCTGGCACCTGTTGACAATCAGTGTAGAAATGCCATCAGTAGATTTGACCAGTGCACTAATTAGTTGGTTGATTATAGAGTCAAAAGAGCCATAGTAAGTACTGCTGTTGCTCTTTTTTATATGTGTGTGTATACTCACACAGACAATATCTGACTATTGTAACTATAGATCGACACTTTTGATTTTATGATGATGTGAAAGTAATATGCTCTCAGTAGAAACTATTTGAATTTGAATTCTAATATCTATCTAGGCTAGCAGTATATGTTATGGTGCTCTCTCTTGATATGGGGCAGTGGCAACAAGCTCACCCCCTAGTCGGCCACATGATCACAAAGTGAAACAACTAATGCTCTACAGTGTGCAATGGTGTTAAACTATAGCGTTCAGCAGGTTAGATATATCATGAATTTTCTACTTATGATATTTTTGACTTACCCTGGGTTTATCAACATGAGCAAAGGGCTCTGAAGTTTAGGAGTATCTATTTTGTATGGGAGTTGGGAGAACCTGTGCAAGAATGTGGAGACAATGAATAAACTATAATGTGACACTTTTGATGGACCAATTTATCCCTTTAAAATTATAAAGACACACTGAAGCCATTTTAAGGATAACTTAGTACATTTAAGGAAAGTTGCCTGTATTAACTATGAGAGTAGAAACAAATGAAGAAACATACAAACATGTTCTATATCCTAGTAACCCAAAATGTGTACATACTACATATCCGAATTGAGTGATACATCAAAAATTTAACCTGTACCAGAAATACAAAGTTCTTCCCATCTATCTTGTGATAGATATTTGTAAGGCATATCTCCTCGTCCTATATATTCCAAATCCAGTGAACAACAATTTTTAAATGTGGTAGTAATTAACACAGAAGGTTATCATGGGTGTATAGTTCAGGAAAACACAAACTATACAGAGGGACTGGGAGGGAGTATTTCTGCCTAATGTAGCCTGTGAGGATCCCACAGAAGTGGTCACAGATCTGACTTCTGGAAAGACATACAGAATTGTATCTGGCAGAGTAAGTAGGAGAAAGTAATTCTAAGGAGAGAAAATAACGTACCCAAACACCTAGACATGCGAAAGTTGATATTAGATCTGAAAACTTTTTAACTGAAGAATATTTTTGATGTTAAAGATGTATGTGGAGATCTATGGAATGAACTACTGTAGGATTTTAAAGGCCTTTTTATTTCTTCTCAAAGAACCAGTGTTTTATTATACATGATAAGAAACAATAATTGATTTTAGAGAGGGGCATGAAGTGATCAGAAAATCAGCTGTGGCTGTAATGCAGAGTTCTGATTAGCAGTAGGAACAATTGAAGTTGTTAAGGGGCTTTAGGAATAGGCTACAGAGAGAGGTTACAAGAAAGAACAGCAGTGGGTAGCAATATGAAGGAATCAGAAAGTGACAGAGATATCATTTGTGAAGAAATTTTCCTGATCAGGCATGGGTGTCAGAGGATGAGGTGTGCTGGAGGTGTACAATTTGGGAAAGAATGAGGAAATCATGCCTAACCCAAAATCATACTTTAAAGGAAAGAAAGTATATTCTGCTTCATATGTAACAGTTGCTGGAAAATATATAAACTTTCTGTCATATAATATTATTTTCCACAAATATTATTGCATATTTGAGCCAAAAATTATTTGGCAGTCATTATTATCATTGCTATTATTATAAATAATATTTTGAAAATGCGAGTGACTTCATGCTGTCATGTACCCAGGAATATTGGTAAAAAACAAACCAAAGCGATAAACAACAACAAACAGTGACATAATGTAAGAGCAATGCATATTTAATTTAGTTTTTTTCCTTTGTTTTCCTAAAGAATCGTGAACCAACATTAAAAAAAATTAGAGCAAGCTGTTGTCATCCTGGAGAACACATTAACTACGTAGGGTAGTCATGTAAAGAATAGAATTGAATTTTACAGCTTCTCGTGAGAACACAAGCCTATTGTCAGTGCTAGCTAAGACCCTTCCAAAGAGTGTGTAGCACATGGGCTTTATCTGTGGTACACAACCCCAAAGACAGACATCTGCCAGTTTAGGTTAAAATCTATGTGGGCATTTGTACTTCACATAGAACCTTAATCTCATTTGCACACATTCTATTTGGTGTATTGCATTTTTACTGTTTACCTTCCTGGTTCATGACTTAAGTTTCTCTGAAGGTCCACATTTATATGAATGAGGATCTGATTTGTTTATTCCTACTAGATACCCCATCCCTAAAAGAGAAACATACGTTGGGCTTATGCCCTTTTGTGTACTACACTCTATATCCCATGATATGATTTTCTAATACAAAATATTGAGAATAGTATGATGCATTCCCAATTTGCACTGTCAGACCACACTAATGAATATATTATATAATTAAATGGAGATAGTATTTTGTTTATTATAGACATGCTAGTTCAGCACAATTTTTATTGTAGTATTATTAAAAATATATTTGTAGTTTTGAAGAATATATGCAGAGATGAAGTATCATGAATGAATTATGAAATTCAAATTAAAATAGAACTTAAATAATTAAAAATAGAAGCCTTTGCATTTTATGGACTTTATTATCTGAAAAAAAAGTGATAGTGGGGTTTCCAGCTGAGAGGAATAGTTGCAAAAAACATTTTGTTCTAGTTAGTTAATTCTTCCCTACATGTGCTATATTCATCGTATCCATTTTAAAAGCAAATGAGCCATCTCTATCTTCTTGCATTTGTGGCAAACTCTTGCTGTGCCAATTTCAGCTTGCACGCATCTTAGAGAGAATAAGATGTTCTAATCTTGATTATAATTTTAAGTTAAAAGAATGAAATTAGTTCAATATGAGGACACTGATTGGTTGCACTAGTCAAACTATTATGTATGTACACAAGAGGGTAAACTCATGCATATTTTACAATGCATAATACTATGAATTATACTGGATTTGAATTCAATCAAGAAATCAGTTTATGAAAAAAAGAAAAAAGAGGAAACAGGATACATAGTGTATAAGTACAGATTACCTATGATAAATGTGATCATGGTGTATATATAAACTATATTAATAAACTTAATAAAAAATTAAAAAGAAATCAGTTCATGGAAGGTAAAATTTGGTGATAAATGTGTTGCTACTGATGAGTTCATCCATGTTGTTAAGAATTAGAGCAAGGTTTCCGTAAATCTGTATTCATTATGAAAGCAGATACTTCTCTTATTTATTTATTTATTTATTTTTATTATTATTTTAAACAGAAGAAAAATAAGAAAGAAAAGTAAAACAGAATTTCACAACAGACCAATAGGAGATAGCAATAATCAGCACATTGCATATTGTTATATTCACAGCAGGTATTTAGGGTATAAGATATAGACACGAAACGTTGTCCAGAAAATTATTAGCACAAAACTTTCCCCTCAATGAATCAAGAGAAACCAGCTATATGACTATCTTTTTTTGCTATGACTGCTCTATTGTTTTCAAGAAAACATTTCACATTAAAAATGAAATCTAAAAATGACCCTGTGAAAACTACTTTTCACTCAAAATTCTTTTTCTTTAACTATCTTAACTAATTTTTTACTTACATAGATAGATTTTCTTTCAGTTTGTCACACAAGTGCAACAATGCAATGGTTACATAGGTGTAGTAAACTTCTCAAATGAGTGTAAAAGAAAGGATCATACAGCATTCTTCATCAGATAAATTAAGATCAAAAAATTAGTTATCATTATACACCTATTAGAATCACAAACATTTGAAAGAACGACAATACCAAGTGTTGTAAATATATGGAGCAAGTGAGACATTTAAATTTCATGATTGAGAATGACAAATAAAATAATCACCCTGGGGAAAGGATGACAATTTCTAATAAAGTTAAGCATGCATGTACTTGCCCATGAATCACACTCTACTCTGAAGTATTCACTCAAGAGAAACTAAAATGTGTATCAATATAAGAGACATTTTCACAAATATTCATCACAGATTTATTTATATCCTCAAGCTAGAAACCAACCACATGAGCATCAAAAGATGTGGACAGGAATAAACACACAGTGGCACAACCACAAAATGGAAAACTCAACAGTATTAAGCAAACAAATGAATCATACTTGTAAGAACATGACATTTCAAACCAATATGTTGAACAAAGAACCCAGACATAAAAAGTTATATAGGTATTAATGCATAAACTAAGCCATGATAATAGATCAGTATTCCTGGTCATGGGGCAATCTTCTGAAGTGATGTGGATATGCTGTATCTTGTATTTTATAAGAAATGTTAATACACCGAAACACTTGGAGAACTTTAATTCTATATTCCTCTGAGATCTTCTAAGGATTAAGGCTAGAGAGATACAAGGGAAAACACAGTGTAGGAACCTTGTGCCCTTAGGACTAGAAGTTTCTGTTAAAATGGAGGTAGGATTGAATGATAAGATAATTATTTATAAACCAAATAGTTATTAAGATGCAAACTCTAGGCACTGGGGATACAGATCTAATATCTGGTCTCATCCAATACCCACTTATTTCAGTTTGTTGCAACAAAGAGTAAGCAAATGTCAAATAGACATGATGACTACAAATCAATGCTATAAAGAAAATAAGAGTATTCAGGCAGGAAAGATGGGACAGATCCATTGTTTTGAGAAAATTATGTCAGATAGAGAAAAGAGTGAATGCAAAAGCCCTGCAATGAGAAAGAAATAGGAAACAATTACAGAGTTTTGAGTTAGTTTGAGTTTGGATTAAAGGAAGGAGCAGTAAGAAGTATGAATATAGTTTTATTTTTTTGCATATACTTTTAAAGTGAATTGAAATAAAAAGAGAGCAAGTAGACCAGTTAAGAGATTTCTGCAATATCTCAGTTAAAAAATGATGACAGCTTCAATCTGGAAGGTAACAATAGAAATAAAGGGAAGTGGATAGCTTCAACATTTATTTTAGAACTGTATCTGACAGTACTCAATGACAAATAGGCTACAGAGAATGAAGTGAATGAAATGGGGAAACCAAAATGATCCATGATCCTTTGCTTGAGAGTCTTGCCATTTATACAGATGAAGTATGAATGAATGTGGTAGATTCCAATGTGGGAAGGACCAAGTGTGTATCATTCAGAGCTTACAGGAAGAAGTTAACATTCTCAAATCACGGAATATGAAGATGTACTGAAAGTATGTAAAAACAGCAAGAATAATTGCTGCATTTCTGAGTTAGTACCCACAGGGAGTCATAACTATCCCTAGGAAATAAGGGGCATGAAGAACAAATATTTGTGATGGTTGTGTGGGAGGTCCTCTAATGGGAGATTATGTCTTCAGTAGAGGAGCCCGGTAAACTTACAGAAATATAGAACAGAGCGTGCTTCCTTTATTCTTTCTGTGACTGGAGAACATTTTCATTGCACAAATCCAACCAAAATATGGAAGAATTTGTAGATGGGAGGTGGTAGAGACTGGGGAGTGTGAGGAGTGAGAAGTAACCAATGTCTATTACACTATATTCAGAGTGCTGCAACTGAATGAGGCGATCAAAGAATTCTGCATACTTTAAAAGTATATTAAACTTCACCAGGCAACTAAATTGCAGTCAACAACATGAGAATTTTGCAATGATGTAAAATCTATGTTACCAAAAGAATTAATTTGGGAGACTTTGCTAGCAATATGTTAGTCATGCATTAATTGTTTTAATACATATCACAGGAAGTGAGTCCTCTTAAAAGTACCTTTTGAGTACTCAGTTAGGTAAGAGATAAACTATCAGAAAAATTGCAAAGAAGTATTACAGGATTCATAAAACTTGAAGACAACTTCTGTTTCATAAATGATCTTGAGAGTGCTAGACAGATGGAAATGAAGAATACATCCGTTTCTTTACCATTAAGACCTTGCATAGGTGTTTGTGACATTTGGAGCTGGGATAAAAAATCAGGTTTTATCCCATATGCTCAAAATCTTTATTATGTTTGTCAGTACATCTTTGTAATTATCACATGTAATCCTACTTCTATATTTTGCTAGAATTGTCTAACAAAGGCAGTTCCTTTACATTTCATAATGAAAGCTGCACAAGGGTCACATTGGCCATTATAAACTTTGTTTTAAAAGGTTGTTCAGTTAGAAGGCACTATTGTGAAAGCACTGATAAAAATTTTTGATGATCCACTTACTTCAAAGAGATATTTAACGCTTGCCTCATATTTATTGTTCTGAAATACTTCATTACCTGTCGCTATGAACTGATTACTGATGGGTAATATGGACAGGATTTAAATTCTGTATCTATATATGCATTTGCAAGTACAAATTTTTCAACAAAGTCATGCCATTTGAATTTGTTTAGAACTAAAGAACATTCATTGGGTCCAAGAGATATATGGAATATCTACTGTTCTCCCAGCACTCTCCTAAGCGCTTGTGTTATGTCCATGAACAAAGTAGATTCAGATACTTGTTATGTGGATACATTTTATTAACAATAAACAATAAATGTACTAGAAATTAACAACATGGTACAGTCAAAAGTGGTACATACTGTGGAAATATAGAGCATGTACCAAATAAAGCAGTATTAATCAAACTCATGAAGTAATATTGACCTCAATCTAATATCTTTTCCCTGAACTCAGAATTGAAGCCTGTAATTATCATATCTATCAATTCTTAAATGGTCAGGTCAAGTTTTTATTAGATATCACTGACACATTCACACGTGGCATGCTAAATTTTTAGATCACTAAGTAATTTCAAACAGGCCAGTCTTTCAATTTTCTTTAATATGCCTCTCACAATATTTATGACAAAGAAAGTAAAAGAAAAAGTAGATAATTTCATTTTATACTAAATCAGGTTATATTTTTCATAACAATTTACTGGTTCATTGTTTTTCTTAGTGTATTCATAGGATTAAGTCACTGAATCTAGAGCATAATAGAATATCCCTTACTTATTTTTTAAGGAATTCTATTCACATGAGTTTTAATTTGCATTGATGTCTCTTTCTAGTCTTAAATAGAATGAGAAATCCTGTTTTATGTGAATGTTAGATGTGAAGAAATTATATTCACATGAGGACAAATCTGCCTTAAAATTTCCTTTTTATTGAAGTTTATGGAAAATAGATGAAGTCAAATTTCACAATGCCAAGGCTTTAAGAAAAATTCCCCAGAATGACAACTGCTAGAAAAGTGAACTGAGGGCAGTCATTCCCTTAGGCAATGGGCAAACTGCCCAGTTATGAACTCTGAACTCAGTCAGCCAAAAAATTTATGTATGATGCTACTGTCTGTTGTATTTGACTTACTTTCCATGAGCTTTTTTCTATGTTTAGAGTTCTATTTTTGTTCCAAGGTAGAGTGGAAAATGCAAAAATGATAATCCCTCTCTAGTAGATTAGCACCTTTGGAATAATTAAATTTATTGCTATTTTTCTGTCAGTATTTTGAGGTAAAACAACTTTGTAAACAAATGTAAACAATCTATTTTCTCCGGATGAACTGATTTACATTTGACATCAGATAAGTGGTTCTTCTAATTTGTCTATGCTCTCAGAAAGGTAGTGAAAAATTCCTTTCATTTATTTTCAATCATTCTTCGTAAGATTTAATTTTTCAAAAACTTAAGATGTCCTAAGCTCTTAATAAGAATCCAACAGAAAACATACCATTGAGCATTTGAACTTCCCAGATAAAAGCCAATATTTAAGGCATAATGATATTTGTCAAAATTTTCAGATCATAAAAAGACAGTGACTTTGAGAAGAATGATTATATCTGCAACCATTTGATTGACATTCATAAGTCTAATACTCCTGATGAGTTTTTCTCCGCCTGATATTTTTCTGTCAGGTTTGTGACTCAGAATGCTAATGTAATATAAAATTGGCATCACCATTTTATTACACCATATCCGTAGAATCTTTATGTTTCTTTAAAGGAAGCAAAACTGCTTTGTAATGTTTTGGTAAATTTTTCTGACTTCTTTGGAAAACTTACTAGTAGGATTTACCACAAATTACAGTAATACTGGTATTTAGAAAGTCTTTCATCTTTTTTCCTATTTTGTTTATTTTCTTTTAATGTCCCTTTAATTCCCCTTATTTAAAGCTGAAGTCTCAAATATTCATGCTTCTTATTTCTAACTACATAATATGTGCTTAATGTCATTATCCTTTCTAAAAATTCATCTGGAATCCTTACAATTTAATCACACATCTTCCCAGTAACTAATTTAACAATATTTATAAATTTTTGCAACTGTGGTAAAATGACATGCCTTAAAATCTATAATAACATGGCTTTTTAAAAATGGCTAAATTGATTATTTTATAAAATCATTTTATTTAGCCTGTTAGGTTTTATATGCTCTTTGTATGTATCAAATAAAATCAAAGCAGACATAAGTAAAATAAGAACCTTGATTTTTTTCTTTTCTATCACTTCTGTTAGTGAATACATCAACTATTTGTTATATCTCAAAAGGGCTTCTATATCTGTACGTAAGTCTTCCACCACCCTCCTATTACAAGCTTCCTCACTGATCTCTCTTAAATCCATTTTCTACCTAGCAGAGATAGTCAGTACTTAAAAGTAAATTGAGTATATCATTTTCTGGCTTGAAGCTGCTCACTGACTTCTTAGTTCAAGTGCAAAGTCTTAATCATGCCTAGCTAGTCCATATATCAACTAGCCTTTGATTCCTTTTCTTATCTCATCTCATCCTGACACTTCCCTGTCTTGTTACATACCAAGTTTACTCTCTTTTTAGGATCTTGGCTCTTGCCGATCTGTTTATGTACTAGAGCTCTTTCTCAAGACCTATGCTTTCTCTTTTTTTCATTCCTCAAGTTTGAGCTCAGATATCACCCCTCCAAAGAAGCCATCCTGCCCAAAGTAACCCCAAATAAATTTCTCTCATGTCTTCCTATGGTATTTGTTTTGTACCCATCGGCTCCCTCTGATATTTCCCATGTATTTATTTGTTTGTTTATTGTCTGTAACTCCCCCATCTCCCTTATAAGATCCAGAGAAACATTCAACATCCAAGGTCAAAACCTAGCATGTAGTTCATGCTCTTTATAGATGCACTGCAACTAATGTATTAATATGCCTAAATGCCTAACACATATCAAACAGTTGTTTTCTTAAAACATTAGTTCTCAAATATACAGTCATCTTGTGAAGCAGTTGAGTTTCCTGGAATGCCCTCACCCTTCATGAACACTCTCCTTTAAAAATGATTCAATGTTCTCAGGCCTTTATGCTCATTACACTCACATTTCCTGCCTGTAGAATTTAATTTTGGTAAAATAATAGCTCTGACATGATGTGTGAAATATGTGAACTGCCTTGCAAGCATGCGATAAAGAGACTAACTATGTGACATGATTTCAAGGGTTTGGGAGAGGGTCTAATTCTTTCCTTCTACCTTCAACTACACATCTTTACTAACTCTTCAAATTCTACATTTAGAATTTTATTTCTTTGGCTCTACCTAAGCAACAAAACTTTATTTTCTTACTATTTTGGAGACCTAAATACAATATCAAGGTATTGATAGGATCGGTTCCTTTTAACCGATATTCTTCTTGATGTTTTATCTCTTTAATATAATTTTGATCCATGATATGACAGAAATAGTTCTGGAAGGAATTAACACTTCAAACTCATTCAGCTAGTTCAGCATAAAGGCTGAGAATCTAAAGATATTATAAGAAAGAATAAGGACAAACATTAAAATGCTAGAATTCTAAAATACAGGTTGAAGGAAGTACTTAGAGTGTAGGAGTCATTCAGAAATTCTGATCTGCTTCTGAGGTAGATGTGAGTATAATCTAGAATTCTGGTTCTTTTTCTGGCTCTTTAATGACTGGATAAATTTAAACATGTCCTTCAATCTTTATGTTAACGAGAGAGAAAGATAGATTCATCTGGCTGATCTCTAAACAGTCCCCAGTTAGTGATTCTACACTCCACAATTTTACAGTTGACCAACCCTTCCCACTTCTCATAGATGCTGAAAAATGTGAGTTCTGTTGTAATTCAAAGCCTTACCGTCTTTACAAATATAACGGCACAAAACAAAGCAGCAATAGACCTTGAATTCATATTTTATTTAAGTATATAAGCATTTCCTTCCACATACATTGTGTTTCACTTCACATTTATTCACAGATTTGAATGCATATGCATGCAGAACACCTATATGCATCACCTCCTTCACTGAAGAATTACAGCACTGTTATCTTTTAAAAGGCATTGACTCTAAGAGTGAAACACAAAGTACTTCTCTCATAGACTATTCAATAAGCCATTGCATTTTATGATCCTTTATCATATTTTATTTATAAATATCTTTCTGAAATGAGATCATGCTACATAGCCCAGTCTGACCTCCAACGTGTGAAACTGCCTCAGTCTCCCAAGCACTATGAATACAGGTGTGTAGCACTGGGCCCAGGTTTCCATTCATTAATATTAGGTTGAACTTCAGGCTGAGAAGTTTAGAAAGAGATAACCTATTTATTTCTTCAATTTAGTCATTTTTCAGATAACTGACTCTTAGTGATTTTGTTTTTAAATTAATTTAAACTTCCTCTCAGTTACTCCCCTGATTTACCTACTAACAGAGCAGTTTCATTGATCCTGGTGATATAGGAAAAATGATCCCAGACCTCCAAATGATGTGGGGAATGAAACTCCCAACCTATTATACATCTGGCGCGAGTTCGTGTTCTCTAAAATCGAAGAATGAATTTTAGGAACAAAGGAGGGTTAGAGCAGAATATATTTATTGAGAGAAAGAAACCTTCTGTCTGAGGGACAGAAGGGGGCCCGAGCGGGTTGCCAAAGACTGTCATTTCTAGGGACTTTTATAGAGTAAAACCATGATGGGGAAAACTGGGAACTCGCAAGACAGACAGGCATAAGGTGGGACATAACCATGGTTAGCCAATAAGATTAATTGGTCAGGTAAAATTGATTAAATCAAGGACAAATGGGGAAGCGAGTCACGTAGCAAGCAGGGATGCTTAAAAGCAGTGACTCTTCCTGTAGCGGGGTGGGATGCTGACTCCTGACTTCCTCAGGGTGATATAGAACTATTTACAATATCAGTCCTTAGGATATGGGTGTATTTGTTCTGTCTTTTGTCTTGATATTTGGCCCGCAGGAAGAGGTGAGTGTCTCTTTCAAGATCACAAGACATCTGGTTCTCTGTGCCTGCTCCTTTGAGGACCTAGCCCTGTCTGACTGCCTATAATATTTCTGTCTAACTCAGCTGCCTGTAACACTGGTAATGCACTAAAAATTAGCAATGGCTACTGCACGAAACCAACAAAAGACACAATGTTTTGATTGTATTTTCATTATCAAACAGGATATGATTATACTTACTATATTATTAAGGTTAATACACACATTGCTTACTAAGTTTATCACAATAATCATGATCAAAAGATTAGTCACTGATTCTGACTCTCAGGAGGAAACATAAATATTGAGGCAGTGAATGAATGTATTCAATGTTGGAATTAAAGTATACTCTCAACATTTCAACAAAACATTTTATTATAAACCATGGAAGGAAAAAACATGGTATTGGAGTGTGCACACTGGAACAGTTATATATTTTTTTACATAGCATGAAACCTTGTCCTTGTTAAAATGCATATAATGTGAATCTATTACTCCACACTAGGACCTGCTGTGTCCTGTTGAAATTATTCATGCCAATCCATGGATTAGCTAGCAGTCGGGGAGAATGGGGCAATGTTTGTCTTTGTGTATGTATTTAAATGATGGAAGAAAAAAAGTAATGAGGATTAACATTCTGCTTTTACAAGTGTAATTATAAGTTTAATACAGGGACAACTTTATTTTTAGTGTACTACGTCTGCGTATTATGAATGATATGCTCAGGTCATGCTTTTTGCATTCATTTTCAATTTGCATGGAATTAGAAGAAACTAATCCAATTTATGAATGAAATTTTAAACTTGAAGGAGAGGGCAATATTTTTAAAAGGGCGAGTATAAATAAATCATTACAACTAACAGTGTTCATAAAGATAGTTTAGAAACAATTTAGTCTATTATTTCTCAAAATAGATGATTTCTATATTTTAAGCTTCTCCTGTAAAATCTAGGCCAGACTGACCATTGAGTGATTGCTAGATTCTTAAAGCAAACTTTGATAGGATTCTACAAATGGAGACAGGTGGGTGATCCATAGCAATCTTTCCTGCCAATCTTGTTACCAGGTGGTATGCTAAAATTGCATCTTAGATTCATAAACTAAACTCATCAAATATAGCAACAATTAGTAGCAAATAGGCACAAGACCAGGTGTCAAACATATGCCTTTAAATTCTTGCTTTCAGTCCATAGGAACTTCCATAGGTCCTTTTGTAAGAGAGATACACTATAAACAATATCAGCTAGCCTTCTAGTCACATTATGGACAGAACTTCCATGAAGTCAAATGAAGAGCAGAAAAAATTGACTTTAGAGTTAGATCTGTAACATCTTCTCTGAAAGTACTTGACTCAGGCCTTGACAAGTTTTTCTGCCTCATTCATAGTAAGACTCATAAAATGTTTAGCCATCTGAATAATTTAGATACTACTAATTTAACCAGTAAATAATTATTTCAATCATACATTTTATGAATTAACAGAATTTCAGGCTTAGAGTTAGATTTCTAATTAGGCAATTAAAATTCTAACTACCGTAGGCTGATGAATCAAGGTCAATACAAAAATAAATAACTTAGAGTGAAATATTTTAAAGTGAATCACCACGCCTATAGCATCATACCATCTTAGATTTGTACTGTAATGTTACACGTAAATCAAGGAATTACAGAAAATTTGATCACTCGAGTGAGTGGTCCTGGTTTGAGTCATTTGAATCATTAATTCCAGCTCTATATATTCTTACTCAAATAATACAAATTCTACAGGTATCTGGAATAATTTCTTCCAGCTGTTAATTCCATTGTCAGCAAATAACTTTGCTATATTTAAGAAAAGAGACCAAATCGGAACTCAAATAGTTTCATAAAAATCTTGGAAAGGAATGCGGAGACAAATTAAATGTCTGCCTTTCCTCAGAGGGAAATTTTCTAGAAAACAAAGAGCCCTACTTGCTTTTCTCCCAAAGAAAACTTTAAAGACATGAATAGATCTGGGGAAAGATTCTGGTGCTTACCTAAAAGTTAGGTCTAGAAGTAGATTAAGAAGGTACTTTTTTCTATTCAAGTGGAGGAATACCTCATGAACCACTGATAATGATGTGCTTTCCATTTTTCCATTATTCTTTGCGAATGAATCTAGTGGTTTGTTTTAGCTGGTGTGTCTATTGATTTTCTCTTAGGAAAATGACTTCAACTCATATTCCTGGGTTAGCTATTTTTCTATAATCAGTCATGCATGGGAATTTTAAAAATTAACAGAACTTTCCATTGTACCTCATTACAAGTGAAAAGTTTATTTTAACTCTGCTTTAAATTGACTGCTTCCCATGTGAATCTCTGTGTCTAACACTACCTATATGCCATGACAACCAATTTTTTATTTCATATTCAAAGAGTCTGCTGCACAAATACCCATATATCCCAATGCCAGATAGAAAACTCCTCTTGAAAATCTGGCAGATAATTAAACCATAACATTCAAAGCAAAAAGTAATGGTTTCTTCTTGAGGTTCCCAAATGCTTTACCCTCCACTTTTCCCCATCTCTTTTAATATTAGCAACACATCCATTGTTATTCAAGTCAAAAGCCCTAAGAGTAATTCTCCATTTCTCTCATTATTTCTTGCAAGCTACACATCATCGTTTCTCTGATATTCATCTAACACGAGCCTCCATTAACTGTGGCCCAGAATATTGTGTTGCCATCTGTTAAATATGGCTTCTGCTACTGTAGATTTGCTCCTTTGGTCAACACAGCAATTGAATGATAATAAATTTTTTTTAAAAAAGGATCATATCATTGATTTGTTTAAAACACTCTTAGACCTTCTCTATAACCATGGAATGAACCCTCTAACAATTGGTCATACATCTCACACACAATCTCTGGCCTCTCATATTCCAAAGTTCTGCCAAGTCTGACCACAGACTTTCCTCCTGTTCAGAACAGAAAACCAGATCAGCATAACTCAGCCTTTGGACCTAAGGGCAGCATGCACTGCTCCTTCTGCCTGGAAAGCTCTGACTTCTGATAGTAAGGTCTGATTCCTTCAACTCTGGTCTCATTTCAAAGATCACACTGTTACCAGGCGATCCCTACCAATTTATTTAAGGTAGCTCAGCAACACCCTCAGCCAGATACATTCTCTCACCACCTGCTTTCTATTCTCTTGAGAACAATTTTCACTGAATAAAATCTCCTTTTTTAGTGAGTCTGATGTTTTCTCTCTACTCTGCTTATAATATAAATTGTACCAAAGCAAAAATTTTGCCTCTTCCGATCTATTTGCCTTAAAAAATGTTTGGACACCAACTTGTTGAATAAAGAAATGAGGACTTCCGCCTGGACATTTTCTTCTTTCAAGAAAAGGAGAATGGAAATGGCCTTTGCTAAAGTAGCTGAGGTCCTTGGCATTCATGTGACTTGGCAGAACTCTTCTGAGAGTTCCCAAAATTGCACTACCTTATTTAAATCGAACTCTGAATATATTAACTGCTTAAGGAACAACCAAGGGGCCACTGGGATCAACCTGAGCATCACATTCTCCAGGGTCCCCATCCTTCTCTTTGATAAATCAATACAGAAGTAAAGGAATAGAATCGTGTTAAGTGACAAGAATAGACTGTGATAATCTGCATCACCTCCAAAGAGAGTTGAAAGGGATTTATTTAATCTCAGAGCTCTACTGCATTGATTACCAAAGTGTGGCTCCTGGATCAGAAGTGGCACAACCTGATAACTGGTTAGAGATGCAGAATATCAGGGTTCACCATGCGTGATAGGAAACTTTAAATCTCTTTGAACAACCCCTCTGTGAAAATATGAAAACTACTGTGCCAGGGCACAGTAGTGTACAATCTTGGCTGTAATTTATAATCATTACCTTCCAAGTCGTAATGATTTCTTATGTTTGAACCCTTCTGGTAGAAGTTCCAATTTACATGTTTCATCACGGACCATGACTCTGTTTTCATTTTTCTTAGGTGGTGTGGATGGATCTCCAAGGTTTAGAATTATTCTCCTAGTGTGGCAGGAGGGGAATTTTGGGCGTATCCAGGGATTTTATAGATATTCCTCGTGGAAGGAATTTAATTTGGGATTCAAAAATTATTTGCATCTCAGTTTTGCTGTAGGAGAGAAGGAATATGATTTGGCCTAAAACATAGCATATGGTTATAAATGCTAGTGCAGCATAGCCTCATCCAAAGCATCAATTCATAAAAAAAGCACATTAAAGCAATGTAATGTTCAAAACCAAGTTCCGTTGTAAGCATCTGCTGTAATAGATTAACTTATTCCAGAAAAGAAGTTTCATTTCAGGGAAACTTATCATGATATCAAATATGTTTTGAGTTAATGAAAACGCAGGAAGCACCAAGCTAATAGGGCAATTTTAAACCATAAAACCTAATTTAACTGCACTAAGAATGACAATATAATGCTTCACACAAAACGAAGTTTCTCAACCTGATTGATCAAATGGAGAATTACTAAGAGGCTTCAAGATATCCCCTTTGAAGAAACTATGTTGAGTATGAGAGACAGACTTACTCAGACTATGGTTATTTACTTCTTAATTAAACACAGGATGATTAAAAAGAGATTTCACTTTATAAGGCCACAGAACAGCTTGTTTGATAAAATTGTTATAAGCCTCAAGACTCTCATTTCCATTTTAGTATCAATTACATTTGCTTTCCAGAATAATTAAGTAGAGATTCTAGAAATTCATATATATCATATTATACAAACACATATTATGTATACATATATATCAGATATACATATATATGTCATATGTACATAGTTTTTGTTAGAAGTAAAACAAAGTTTGTGAGTTTTTTTTACAATAAAAATCTTACTGTGCATAATAGTAAAGCTATCCCTTTTAATATAGATAATTGTATATTTCAGCTACTTAATTTCAAATTGAATTATTTAGTTGAAAATTAAAAGTCAATAGTAATGAAACAGAGCTACTTGTTTCTTTGAGTTTATGAATGTCTTATAAAATATAAAAAAACAGCTGTTTCATTGTAATTTTCCTGAATTGAATCACCTGAAGGTCTTTCTTGGAATCATGTTTGAGCAATAGCTCTTTTATGACTTCCTCTATAAAATTTGCTTCTGTGCAGTATTTCCTTTACATATAAAAATTGATTCTTACTCTGCATGGTAAGAACATTTTTTAGGCTTCTTTATTCATTAGAATGCCCATATGATGATTAGAAAGCCAATTAGGCCATTTACTAAACAGAGTATTAGAAACATGATAAATGCAGTTCCTGTTATAAACAACTCAACTTTATAATTTTGAGATTCGACAAAGGACATTATACTTTTAGAAAATGTGACTAGTTGAATTTACAATACTTGCAATGTATTAATATTACAAATTAAATTGCTCAGTCACACTGATACAGGCCAGTTAGGTCTATAAACTCAGGTACGTTTGCTTGCTGTTCACCAAAATCAAAGGAGGTTATTTACTTTGGTGAAAAGGAATCACTAAATGGAACTTTAAAAGTTAAATTTTGTTTTTTCTGGCTCTTTTTGTATTTCAATGGTAAATTTTGATACACACAGTTATACATCATATAAAATTTATACCTGTATATATCTTGTTTTTCCTTAAGTGCCAAGTGGCTTCTCCATACTTCCTCAGGTCTAAGGCATAAACCACCACCCTGTCACTCCTTCCTTTACTCAGCCTAGAAAAATCTGTCTGTTGTCTCATTGTATTTCCTCTTCCCATGATTCCTTGCTGTAAAAGACCCTAACATGCTTGTACAGGACAGATGGAGTTTTGGGTGATGAGGCTTTTCTATCTCCTCAGAGCTAACTTTAAGCAAATATATTTTTTCCCTTTTACCAAAATGAATGGTCTTCTTTGATTTGTTCAGTCGCAAACAAATGAAGCTGGGTTTCTAGACCTAATTGGCCTGATTAAGAAACTAAATTTGTAATACCACTAGGTTGCAATTATTGTGTTATTGTTCTTTCAACCACTCCCTGAACAAGATGCAAGTTATACCTTCAGAGCTCTCATCCTTCCTTTAACAAATGTTAGCCATCTCGAATTCTTGCTGTTTCTTTCCATAATACAAGAGATATACACAAATGTGCACGCACATGTACACACACACACACACATACACACAGAAATTTACACATACATGGAAAAGCAGTGATAAAACTCCTCTTGCCAAATGAGCAATGTAGTTTTATTTTAAAATATTTGCCATGCATAAAAGTCATAAGATACTTTGACCTTTAATTTAAAGTTAATTCAGTAAAGATTATATTATTCAGAAAAACTCATCTTGAATATTAGTTTAAAATGTAAGCATACACAGCTTTATTCCTAGATTTAAACAAAGCAAATATTTTCTAATCTCTTCATGATTGTTTAACCTCAAATAATGTATTTCTTTTCCCACTAGACTGTATGTATTTAAAAGATATACAGATTATTAGAAAAGATAGAAGGGCAGGAACTTTCATCTGAAAATCTTTCTTTAATACATCACATGTGTGTTTTGAGATGGATATTTGAAGGATATGTGTTTTAGGGCAGAGCTAGCACAAGTATAAAGCTATGCTTGGATACTTGTGAAGCCCCTACATGACATTCTTTTACAGACTGTACACATGAATTGAAAAAGAGTTGCTGCTTTTAGAGGCAATTTTACTAGGATTGAGTCTACACCATCCACAACCCACAAGACTTAAAAAGAGATTTATCTCTGAAGGGCACCATTGTCTTCAAGCACGAGCTTCATTTTTATGAGCTAAACCTGAAGTCCCTGACATTTAGAAATGACAGTGTGTCAGTGTGAGGTGTTTTCAAATAATCCTAAGTTTTATCAGCTTTGCAAAATGTTACTATGGGTCAGTATTCAATTTATGAAATGTTTTAACTATTGAAAATGTGATGTTGTCCAGAAAGAGGAGAGACCTTACCTAGAACTGATCAAACATAGCTTTGGTAAATGATGTTTTTTTAAGTATGATGGTAGAGACATTTAAAAAAGGTTTTGGAGACAGATACGGTATCCAATTTCATATCCTTTCAAGGTTTCTATTCCATAAATATTTCAAATTGCCTTTGGGAATTAGAAAACAAAGAGTTTGCAAAATAACTGTTAGTAGGAAATGTAATTCAACTATTAAAATAAAGTTAATGATGTTAATATATCTCAGTATTAAATATATATGATAATGAATAACACTGCAGAACTTTGAGAATGACTATCCAAAAATGTTCATGCTAATGTCCATGTGGTGTGTATGTCTGTATTTAATTTGGTGGTGTTCACTGTCCAAATTTTGGTGCTGTCCATTTGAACAGCTTGATTAATATGTGCGCTTTTGAAAATAAAAGGCATACAACAGTTTAGTGCCATCCTCTAGTGTTGCAGTCAGGGATTGCAAGGAGAACAAGACAATACAGAACACATGATTTATAGTATTAAATTGTAATAGTCACCCAAGAGTTAAATACAAGAAGTGCAGGAAATCGGCCCACACACTCAGACCCAAGGAATCCAGCTGAGGGCATGGATCCTACAGCAGTGTCCTGCATGAGGCCAGCTGAAGACCTAGAGCCTATGACAATGCCTCCCAAGAGTCCAACTGGAGACAGAGCCAACAACGACTCATGTGACTCTATTTCATGGATCTGTGCTGGGAAGGCCCCGATGTCAGTGGTGGAATCCAGAAAGTCCATGCCAGGAGGGCGAAGGATCTGTGCCAGTAGTTTGAGGGTCCTGTACTGGAGCCAAGAAGTGATGCTCAAAATAAGGACCAGGGATCCCCCAAAACATATCACAGGCACCCTCAGTGACAAGGTCCCGAGGTCCTCCAAAGATGAGAACAGCAGAGTTCATATCAGGAAGCCAGCATGACAAGCTTCTCCTAGAGAGTCAACAGCACACATCTTCCCCTCCAAAGCCAGAAAGCAATGCTCAAAGTAAGGACCAGAGCTCCCCCAAAGTGAACCACAGTCATTCTCAGCGATAAGGTCCCAAGCTTCTCTGATGATAACAGCCAAGTTGATATCAGGGAAGGCAGCATGACAAGCTCCTTCAGAAGCAGCTCCAAAAGAACCAACAGTTCCAAACAACAACAATGCTTAGGAGAACACATAATGCTACTCTTCCTCTCCAGGTTTCCTCTTTATGCTGGCATCTTTCCTCAGGTGGGCCATCTACAATGAGCACCACGCTGATTCAGTTCAGCTGGTATTAAGTTGACCACCAGTTTTTAATCCACCACATCTAATATATTCATTTCAAAAAAATTGTAATAATACCACCAAGAGTTAAGAAAGCAAGTTTGTTTTTTGGATGAGAAAGCAAAACAATTGATTTAGCTTTCGAATTTATAATATTAATAGCAATAGAATACTTCAATTATTCTTAAACTATCTGAGATAAAAGACTAGGTTTGGTTTGGTTTGCTTTACTTTAATTTCCAGTCTCTGGGAGGCCATGCTTTAGTAAAATACCATAAAATTAATCATAAAAATTAATGCTTTTTACAAAGCAAAGGATTGCAAAAATAGAAACCAGAAATTTTATTGCTCAATTCAACATATCTTATCAAACTGCTAAACATTTTACTAATTTCTATGCCTGTTGTATTGTAAAACAATAAAAATGATTTGTGAACTGGCTCTGCTCTGTAGACTTTTTAAATAGAATTGTTCTATGTCATTGCATATTAAACTTGCTAAACGTATATATTCCCAGGTAGCTGTTAGATCTCCGCAGGAAAAAAATGTATATACACACATATATATGTATGAATTTTACATTTTTATTTTGAAGATAACTTTAAAAAGTAATGCAAGTGTATTCTTCATCATTCAAATGATCAAAAATAGAGTTTCTTGCCATCATTGCCCACACTTCTGTTTCTGTTTACGATTAAGTCATCAATATTAATGTTATTCTAAATGTGAAGGTCAGAAAAAGACAAGAGGAACCAAAAGAATCTAATACTTTAAACAATCATCTATATTAAATGCAAAGGCTGTGCCTAGAATTCAATTCTTAGTTTTACATTCTTTTAAAAAGTTTCAAAAGGAATGCTTGCCAGAAATTAATTAACTTACTACAGGTCTTTAGTTTTAAAGCAGATTTGTATTTTTTTTTTTGTCTTTTTGAGACAGGGTCTCATTATGCAGTTCATGCTGAACTGGAGCTCACTTTGTAGCCCAGACTGTTCCTGAACTTGCAATGATCCTCTTGCTTCAGCCTCCAGAGTACTGGGATTACAGGTGTGTGTCACCACACACAGTTTTGTATGATATAAAAGAGAGTAAAATCTGAACCTTGATTGTAGTTATTTTTTCAATCCTAACTATTATGTTTCATCTATGTATATAATTAATATAATTATAAGTATTAATGCCAAATCAGAAACCAAAAGTAGAGTATACATGAAATAGATCTTGGAGTAGGAGCTTGGAAATTTTTCTTCTCCTTTTGACCCGAACTTCTGGCGGGGGAGTTCTCTGTTTTTTAGGGTGCTGCAAGAAAGAGTCAGAGGAAGCACGCTGAATGTGTTTGGAGCAAGGTCCAATTCTGAAAATTTTAATTTTTATTACGTTTATCTTCAGGGAAAACTATAAGCATATAAATTGCATGATATGATCCTGTCTATCAATGTACTGAGTTCTCTATTTTGTAATTAAATATACCAGGAGATCAGAAAGTAGGAAGCTCAAACTCAAATTGAGCTGGATTCATCAGTGGTCATTTCATCAAGGAGCTTTACCCAGTTTTAGTATGAGTTTTTGTTCTTCTATTTTCTTAAAAATAGCTAACTATGTGTTAATATTGTTTGAGTTAATCTTTAATTCAGAGATCTAAGCATAAATCATGATAGAAAAATAAACTTAAACTTTAACATGTTCTGCCAGTTTAAAAATGACACTGGTATTAATTATTTCCCTTAGCCATTGTGGAAGCCAAATATTAGCTAAATAGCAAATTTGTATTTATAGATTTTCAACTTTTACTGTGCTTACTTTTCATATTATGTCATTCCCAAATGACAACCTATTACTTACTGATGGATTTGGGAACAGATTAAAGTTATTTAACATTGATTGTAATATTGCAGTATGACACATGCACTTCCATTTCTACCATATTTCACTCATCATTCTGCTTTGACTAAAATAACATTAAGCATTCATTATGGAGAATTCTTCGGGTCACATTTTAGCAGAGAATTCAGTCGAGGCTACCATAACTTATTCAAGTTTCCCACTAAAATAGCTTCACACAAATTCCCATGACCCTCCCTCTCTCTGTCCCTCCCTCTCTTCCTCCTTCCTTCCCTTCCTCTCCAGCTTGGAAACAAAATTTCTAGCCAAATAGCCAAACTGCAGTGTAGGATATTAAAAATTCTTCATGCACTTTGGCAATATATCAGGCCTAAATGGGTCTCTTCCTATTCGATTCATCTCTATTTAAATTTTCCAAATAATGTCCTTTTAAATTATTTTCCATTTCTAGACAAAGTGAAGTTTTTCCTGAGGATTTAGAGTGCCAACATATATATAAAAATATGCTAGGTGCGATGTTGCACACCTGTAATCCCAGCACTTGGGTGACTAACGCAGGAGAATTTTCATGTCAGTTTGAGGTCGACCTGGGCTACTTAGTTTAAAGCCAGCCTGCACTATGTAGCAAGACCCTGTCTCAAAATGCCAAAAATAAAAATAAATAAATAAAATGAAAAAATTACATTTTCACTAAAAGTGGTGAAAAATTTAGAAGACACCTTCATGTCCTCAAAGAAAAGGAAGACATGATCACTATTAGTTAAAAACTAGTACCCATAGAAAGAAATATCAGAGATGAAGTACAGAGCTGCAAAAGAATTTGTCAAAATGATAAAAGGATGCAAGGACAACTATGTGTCTAAAATCTGCATTTCACTAGTATAATCTGTAGTCATTGAGAAATCTGAAGAATTTTTGTAAGAGTAAATGAAGAAATCTCTCCAGAAATCAAAATAAAAGAAAAAAAAATAGAAGAATGAGGAAGTGATAACGAAGAGATAGAATATGGAAATCAGAAATACATCCAGTTCAGATTAAGAAAACATAAAATGGGAAGTGAACAATATAGTTAAAATAAGAAATTACAAAGACATAAGAGGAACAAACAGATACAAGTATTTTGCTATCTTGCTGTTGCTCTACACACACTAACTGCGAAAGTTTAAAATGTAGGAAATTTCAGTATTGATTCACTGCTAGACAAAGGCTTCTGAAGGGACATATGTACATATTCTTAAGAAGAAGAAGAACTGACTACATAAATAAGGAATGAAAACTTCCCCAAGGAGTTCTCACCAAACTCATTTCTGAACAAATACAATTATGGTTTTTTTCTTAAATTTAAAAAATGTATTCTGAAGATTATCTGAAATACATAAAAAAAGATGTTATGGAGATTTTAAAGTTTTACAGAAAGACTTGCCCTATCAAACAATTGTGTTTTAGATTGCAGTCATCAAAACAATATAGTAACACCAAATTTAGATGACCGTATAAGTCAAGGGGCAAAGCAGATGGCCCAGAAATTGACTTTACCATGAAAGGTTCTATATTTAATTTATAAAAAATATCATTAAGTACTTGAGAAGTGGTCATCTATATGTCATATATACATGAAGTGGGCATTTATGTATCATATATACCTATATACATACATCATGATACATGTAACCATTTAAATACATGTAACCATTTCAATGTGTAAACAGTCATTCAACTATTGATGTTTTATATATATATTTAACATTATAGATATATATATATAGTTGCTGAATTTCAGGTGATTTAAAGAGTTTACATTAAAGGTGAAACTACTTGACCCATGAGAAATCTATCGGTTAATAACTTTGCAGCTAGAAGGACATTTTCCAAGAAATTTTTAGCACGAAAGGAAAGGAAAAATTCTCACAAAAGAAAACATGATGTTGACTACTTTAAAAGGAAAACATTTTTTAAAAAGCAACAGATATGTGGGCTGAACCTGCGGAGAGAACCAGGGTCGGGTCCGCATCCCTCTCGGTGCCCAGCCTAGCTCCCTGGGACCAGGAGGCCTTGGCCCCCACCCAGTTAAGGAGGAGGCTCCACCTGCACGCCCCGGGAGGCCGCCCTTCCTTGTTGCACACGGGACCCAGCCTACCGGGTCCCACGATCCTGCACGCCGCAAGAATCAGCGCGAACCTCAGGGGAAGGCCAGCCAGCCTCGCAGGACACAGAGCTACATAGATTCCAGAAGAAAATGACAAAACAAAAGACCAAGAGGCAGTCTGAGTCCCCCAGCCCACAAAGAACAAACCCAAGAGATACTGAAATGGAAGACAGTGGGAGTCACACAAATGGACTTTCTGAAATGATAGAAAATGCAATGAAGAAACAGCTTGACGAAGCTATAGAGAAATTCAAATCAGAAATATTCTCTCAGCTAAAAAATGAAATGAGAATCATTATTAAAGAAATGCTGTGTGTATCTAAAGAAGAGCAAGATAAAAACATAGAAGAACTTAAGAAAATGATCGAAACCTTGAATGAACAATATAAGACACAAACAGAATGCATGAAACAGATGCAAAGGGAAATGCAAGAAATGAAAAACTCCAT